>UELV01143015.1:8400-42365 GCA_900490015.1 Megastigmus stigmatizans | reverse complement strand
AAACAACAGTATAGGTTAAAGTAAAATTTCATATTTAAGTGTAAAAAAACGAATCTGACAGTAAGTATAAATTACTAAAAAAAGAAAGTAAAAAATTAAAAAGACCGACCGATAAAACGACCTGCAAAAATTACTTTTTTTAAAAGTAAATTTTATACAGTGAATAGTGTGTCCCAGCGCTACTATAAAAAAAAGTAAATTTTCATAATAAAAATCATAAAATTTGCTACTAAACTTTTCTCCGTGTGAGTGTAATCAAATGGTTTAGAAATTAGATTAAATTATAGACCCATTAAAAAGCGTAAAATAGCACACACTTGAATAGATAACTCAAAAAGAATCGTTTAATTCTCTCTCTCAATATACACACAGTAGCCGCGGCGTCACGAATCCTCGGCATTTTCATCTCGGCGCTCGGTTTATAAGAGAAAATCAGCGCATAGCTCCGTCACCCCGTCGTCGATGTCCTCGGCAACGAAAACGATCAACCGCTCGTCGATTGCTCTCGCAGCCTGCGCACCTCTATATACATATATATACACACACAAAACAGCGAAAACGAGCAAAGCAGCTCGTGTGTGCAATACACACATAGCTACAGCAGAAGAGTCCGAGAACCGGTTTTCCGTCTCCACCAACACCTCTGAGCATCTGCACAGGAGAGCGAGAGAGCGAGAGAGAGAGAGAGAAAGAGGTTTGCCCCGCTCGCTCGCGTTGACAAGTCACGGTCGCCCGTGGGAGCGATTAGTCTCAACTTTCGCAAAGTGACGCTACGACCTCTCGGTATATGTATAAGGGAGAAAAAATATCTGGCAGGAGGAGGCGGCGACACTTGACAGGACGCGTCAAAAACATCGATCTCGACGCCTCTCTTTCTCTCTCGTGTGCAGCTCCGAAAAAAATTGAAGCGCGGGAGGCGGAGGAGGAGGTGGAAACGAGGCGTATAACGACGTGTGTCTTCTCCTGGAGCCACAGATGCTTGTTTTCTCTCTCTCTCTCACTCTGGAGGCGCTCGTGCGGAGATCGCGAGGGAAAAAAAGGTTAACGATTCTCGGAAGTAGAGAGTGAGAGAGAATCGTTAGGAGGGGTGTCGAGTGTCGGTGTTTGATGAAATATTGATTGCGACTATACGCCGCCGCTGCTGCTGCTGCTGTTTCTTTTTCGTTGTTGCTGTTGTTATACTGTTGGCTTTTGGACGAGAGGCTCTCCGAGGCCAATTGTTGATGGTTTTTGCGGGGATTGTGGAGGAAAAACGATACTACTCGTTATTACTTTCCAGGAATATATATATTCGCTTCACGTCCGAATCGCCCAGTTGATTTTTCAATGATTTCTGCTATATGACTTGCTGGACGATTTTCGTTGATAAAGCGATTTATACTTTTCGATATTCAAGAGCATGATTGTATTTGATGCATGAAATTCATTTTTTTAGAAATAACTTTTTTTTCAGTGCAGAGGCAATAAAAAGTTATTCTAGGTATACAATATCAAATTTCTCACGATTTTTGCAACTGGTTTAGAAATTAATAGAATCAGATAGTATATCACGCCAATTACAGTCAGATATTTTTTATAAGAGTTCTATAAAAAAATAAAACAATTATAATAGAATATTCGTAGCCATCCATGGAGTACTAATTTCAGTAGCCGGAAACATTCATTTCTAGCACATAAATTACTTGGCTAATGTTCATAGTCCACTGGGATTCCGACTGCTGGTGAGCCATTGACGAGGCAATGAAAAAGTATAGTCAAAGAAAACATTTTTTATCGGAACGCGCGCCAGGCCAAAAAAAGCACAGACACTACCCAGAAACCTGGTAAAGCGCTAAGTACTTTTTAATGAAAAATTATTTGCACAGTATATATCATCTCTATCCTTTCGTTCTGTCGGGGCCGCACGAGATTAAATAAATAGGCAAAAATTTCTCGGAAAATGATTAGACTGCGGCCAGGCATTTTTTAAATATAATATACAGCGAGATAAAAAATGAATTGGATCCAAGAAGGCGAGAAGATCATTTATCAAACTTTCAGGGCTAGACACCTATATAATTTAAAATGCAATATCTGCGCGGTATGTTATTCGCAACTAAACCAACCCGGTAAATACGCGTAGTCCTTTTGTTAACCTTGAAAAATTTCACTAAACCAATTAAATGTATATACCTAAGCGCGTTTTTTAAAACATTCTACAAGAACAGCAGTGTCGTCAACGAAGTTAAAGTCCCAGACAAACTGTTCCCATAAGACTTCATCGCGACGCAACCACTCGCCACGTTTCCCATCTCAAAACTTAATCATCGCATTAATTATGGCGCGCGTGCAATAACGAGGCGCGTAGAATAAGAATAAAAGCAACTATGAGAGTGACAGGAGGGAGGGGGGGGGGTAGAGAATGGAGGAGACGCTAAGGACGCACGCACGCGAGGGAAAAAAAACGCCAAATCCATATAGGAAAAAAGCAGAAAAAATCCTTCATAAATCATACGGTAATTCCGCCGTTTAAATTCATCGCTCGGAAGCCATCCGCGCGCGCGCGGAGGAACTTTTTTCCTCCCCCTCTCTCTCTCGCTCTTCCCCTTATATGCCTCTCTCTCTCTCCTAACCAATCATAAACTAAGGCCTGAACGGCGCAACTTTTTCGCAAGCTCACGTACATACCTGCGAGAGAAAACGCGTGCTTACACATACACACATATATACATATATGTATACATGTAAGCGTTCGGGATGAAAGGAGAAGGGTAAGGCAGACTAGAAAAATCCGTCGGTGCGCGGCGGCAGGACTAAAAAAGCCGGTAATTCAATCGATCGTCGCGCGGTAAACGACTCGCTTATTCCAGTTCTTCCTCCCCTCGCCTCTCTCCCTTCTCACTCTCTCTCCCTATGCGTATATCTCGGCTCCTCTATACTCGCTTCTTTCTCACTGGCATTCTAGCACGTACTATTCACCTCTCCTTCTCCTCGTCCTTCCTCCTCTCTTCGTCTCTCCGCCGTCTGTCTCATTTCCTCGAAAGTCCTTAGAGTCTAGTTCCCGCGTCGCGCTGCTGTTGCTGCTGCAGCTCCTCACCGCCGCGGTATTCGCCTCACTGGGCTTTTTTGCCACTGCACCACGGATAACAAGATCTCGCCGCAGACGACGAGAGTCCCCACATGAGATGCGCACACGCGACGTGCACACACCTTGTATCACGAGTTATACACTGCTACGGTCAAAAGTGCAGTACTTTATCGGCGACGAGTAATTCTCGCAATTTAACTTCTGGGATTAGACTTTGGATTTTGAGGGAAGACAGATAAGACGATATAATTTGTTAAAGTGTTCTTGGAAAAATTTGTATAAATACAATAATAATTATTTAGCGAGACTTTCTTTAGTAAATGTTTTGAATAATTTTGTAAAAACAGATGGAACGAGAAGTGGTTCGATGTCGAACTACGACAATGACGGAATACTTTCGATCAGTGGTTCGAGCAGCGAAGTTTTCCAGAAGGCAAGGGGAACAGATGGCGGCAATCGATGACCAATTATGCCTTCTGGTAAGTTTATACGCATATTTTGTCCCCAAGGACGACAAATCGAATCGGTCTCGAGTATAGCCACTATACACGGCCAGCTCGACATGCGAAAGAAAGATAGGCGGAAAAGGCGATTCGTTGCGGTCTGCGATCCTTTGACTCAGCCACTTTAAACTCGCACACATCCACAGAAAACCAGCGTGTGTCACACGTGTATATGTACGTACGGTTTTGCGGGGTACGAATTGAATGACGCGACGCGGACGCCCGCATCGGTTGCACCAGGCTCGCGACCTTGCGTCGACGAGTCTGTCTTTTTTTCACTCTCTCTCTCACTCTCTCACTCTCTCACTCGAGCAGACGTACGATCCGCTGCGGGGCGCGCGATTAAATTTCGTTTTGCCTCTTTTTTCGCTCTACTCTCTTTTTTTTTTGTCAAGTGTGCGCCGCCGCTGCCATCACTTGCGAGTGTTTTTTGCGCAGCGGCGGCGCGTCGATGGATTTTAAATTGTCCCGTCGATGAAAATTGTGGCGACGATTTATTATTTCGCTGTATACTAAAAAGGAGGGTGTGAGCGTGAAAGGCGATACGTTTAAATGCTGATTTTGTTGCTCTGATAAATGAGGATAAATAATTATCTGCGTACAGGAGATTAAACCTTTTTCTACCTGCATATTATACGATGGCTGCGGTGCGAGTTTAATGGGTAACTAAAAAAGATTTCGATAAACGCTACGTCATGATTATAAAATATCTTTGTTATAATATACTTTTCTTGCATTTCATTCATTCGGGACTGCTATTGTTTATAGTATAATTTAATATTAGTTTATCGTACAATTTAAATTTTTACAGCTACTACCTTTACACTCGAGCCTATATATTCATATTACACACTAGTCCGACACACGATAGTCTTAACTTTCTGTTCTTAAAAAAAAGACGATCTTTCGTAAAAAAGGTCTCTAGGGATGAAATATCATGCAAATCGATTATATATTAATATTCATTTTTGCGTGTTACAGAGTGTGCAGGCGTCGCTGAAACAAATGATCGATTAACGATCGCAACTATATACAAGAACCAATCGATCGAGGTTATAGGCATCAGCAGCAACCCAGTCTCGCTTGTTATTCAATATGCATCGCGGAGTATATTAAAAATTTGCATCCAACAGCTGCAGTTGCGTCTTTGACACTTGCGAGGAACATGATATCCTTTTTCTAAGCTTCCAACAGCTGAGAATCATTATTTTTTTTATGCGCATAATACAGTGGTTTTACTTTCGACGGTTTATAGCAGCATCGCATTATATTTGATTCTTTTTAATTAAGTAAATAGTCATGTTTTATTACTGTGATAAAATATAATTTCATTAGATGATCAAAGTTGTATGCGGTACCGCAGTAATGAACTCAGCTACGATAAGTGTATCTCAGTAGTAAAAACTATTAAAATCATTATATGTAGTTATAGACGAATGCACTTCAAGTTACATTAGACATATTAATTGAATGTCATCATAAATTGATATCATGTGTTGATCTTGCTGATTTTATTGCCGAGATATTTCTAAACGATTACAAATCGAATGTAGAATTCCTACAAGAAAATAAACTTTTATGTATAAAATAGGCGCTTAAACGCCCTATGTATAAATTAGTTTGAAGCTTTTAAAGCCATTAAATTTTTAATGTATTTCAACGGATCATTAGAGTCCATAAACTGTTCACGGGATCCGCATACATAAAATTTTATTTCTTTCAAATTATTTGAGCAAAAGAAACTGTTATACAATCTATAAACTATCGTATAATCTTACGTATGGAATCGTTCACGAAGTGAGAGCCGAAGGATGAATTCTAGTCTTTATATCTTTAATGGTGATTTGTTAATTTTTTAAATATTCGAAATTCTTCTCTTTATGAATCTCTCAGGAAAATAGAGTCAATTTATTTATTAAAAATATTGAGTATAGTTATTTTTTTACAGTTTCACTAACAGATATTTAAACAATGATAGTTCAAAACGAAGATTTTTTTGTTAAAGCTAATTCCATTGTCTGGAAAAAATGCCTATTTTAGGGGAAAAAAAAACGAGAAAACGTGAATCGTCGCAATAGCATCGCCTATATACTTATACATACATGACCCACCGAAATAACTCTTTTATAAAAGACCGACCACACGTGTATCCTACTTTAATATCCGCGTATACAGGGCGCAAGTGAGAAAAAGAGAGAAAGTTAAAAGAGTGCGCGCACGGCGTGGAATTTCAAAAATCGTTATTCCAGAATTTATCGACTCGATTACCTTAAACTGTATTATTTCGTGGCCCTTAATGATAGGGCGCTGAAAACGTCGGCCTATATAATAACGCGTCGGTGCACGCCCTTCACACTTTAGATCTTATTAGTTCAGCGTCGAAGAAACCGAGGCTGAAACCGAGGGAGAAAAGGAATCATCCGTGTGCGCGCGCGTTTAGCCTCTAAATTAATGTAAATAAATATCTGCGTGAAAAATTAAACGAGGCCCGACTTCAAACGCAGATACCCGTACCCATATATCCGTATATTCCACACCTTATTAAAAAAAAGAGCTGAAGGTTCGTGACGAGACAAAACGAAGGCTCTCTTTTGTAATTATAACGAAAAAAGGTGTTCGCCGCGGAGAGAATAAATTCGCAATAACTTTGCGAGAGCTAATGTAAATAACTGCGCGCGGGCATCGCTGCAATTAACTATAGTATAGCGAAATTTGAAACCGCATATAGATGCGGGTATAATGTCATTAAAAAGGAAATGTTGTATAATGTATAGGGGGAAAAAAGCGTTTGTAATTACCGAAAATCATAACGACGCGCGGACGATATGGTTAATAATTCGTGGCCAATTTGGCGCTTCCTGTTTATTTATCTTTGGAAAAATTCGGCAATTCGAAAGAGTCGACGGGCTACTATTAATTGGTCGATGCTAAAAGTTATCTTTATTTTGGGCGCGTGGCAGTTTTTTTTTTGTTTCATTAATGACGATTAAACTTAAAAATAAACAGCTTTTGACGTTTTCTGGAAGAATCGCGGATCATTTGATTACTGTCCGACTCAATTTTGAGATGTCCAAATGAAGTGATCATTTATTCCGGATGTGAGTCAATAATCTGCATCAATCGCTCATGAAAGCTATAATTCAAGGACACTTGTAGACCATGCAGAGCGACGCACCACGACTTCATTAGCATGATCGCAAAACTCTCCCTTTAATCACAGAGAGAGAGAAAGAGAGAGAGAGAGAGAGAGCGAGAGAGAGCAGGAAAGTAGGCAATCCACAACAAAGACACATATCTCAATAAATTCGCAGTCATCCTGCCCCGCTGCCTCTCCCCTAATACCATAAGCATCCGACACACACGTACACATACACACACACAGACCAGCAGCGGCACAGTCGTCGTAAAAAGCATACATGCGCGCTCTCTCCACAAATCATCATCCCCCTAGTACAGTCTTTCTCTCTCAACTATAAGAAGAAGAAGGAAGCAGCAGCAGCAGCAGCAGCAGCAGCAGCAGCAGCAGCAGCAGCGTTATAGGAGCTACAGCGTTTTCTGCCTCGTCTTACTCGTAAACGACAATACGCTCGCGCGCGCGCGCGCGCGTTTTCCAGCACCGGCGATTTATCTCATATATGTCGATGCAAGGAGCGAACCAGCTCGCTCTCTTTTCTTTCTCACTGCACTGCAGCCGCGGCAGCAATAAAACAAAACCAGAGAGAGAGAGAGAGAGAGAATCGAGAGCGCCATAAACGGAGGCGCGAGTGTGCGCGGAGCCGCGGCGCGCGGAGAGAAACAGAGAGAGAGAGAGGGAGAACTGCTCATCCAAGGTCGGGGCGTTTAGAGGAAATTATGGGCTTTTTGCTTCTCTCTCTCTCTCTCTCTGCCTCGGTTCTCTGCTCTATAAGTCTGCGGCCTGCCGTTTTCTCCTCTCTTGGCGAGTCGCGAGCGCGCGCGCGCTTCTCCTTTCTTTATCTTACGCGCGCCGAGAACTCGGTCTAACCGCCTCTGCACCGAGCTCCTTCAGCTGTGGTATATATACACACCTATATAGCCGCCGGTTTCTTTTTTACTCCCTGCTTTATAGCCGTTTGCGCCGCTATACGCGCTCCTGCAACTCGTATTCTTTTTTTTTCATTTTCCTCCTCTTTTATATATATATTTTATTTCGTACGCGCGAGTTATATAGGCTCGCGGTGTGCATGTACTCGTCGAGTTGTGAGCTTTCTTGCGTAGTTGCTGCCTGCTGCTACGTTTTCCACTCGCGTAATACATTGTTTTTTGCCGTATCCACGCTGTGGCCGCGACGCGTAGTTTTGCCTCGCTCGGAAATATTTTTCTTTTGGTCTGTGCTTTTCGATTCAATGTTGCACCCGTAGCTGCAGGGAGAGAGAGAGAGAGAGAGAGAGAGAGAGAGAGAGAGAGAGAGAGTTGCGGTGGATGGGCGATGTGAGTTTTGCGGTTAAGGAATTTTGGCAGAGACCTCTCGTTTGGGCTTGTTGATATGGCAAATTGAAGATGTTTCAACGGTAAATGAGAGATTCTATGTGTGTATGCAAATGACACATAACTATCTTAAAAGTTCAGTTACTCTTTTCTATCTCATATCAATAAAAATGCATGCCAAATGTTTCCTGGAAAACTAACTCAAGTACAAATAATAGTTTATGGAGCTGTCAAGATAATGTATAACACCTGCATAATTATTCTAAAATTCCAAACTAGAAGAAAGTCATTATTTCCGTTTTGCGGTAGAACAGAAATACACTTTGCTCCATTACATCAACTCGTCAACTAAATCTACATTAAAATCATTATCGAAGCAGAGCAGCAGCGATGTACTTCTCACCACCGGCACCGGCGTTTCCCCAGAACTACATGACTATTCAGCACCGCTGCGGCAAATTCATTTCCTTTTACAGCCCCATCCGCAGCAGCAGCAGCAGCAGAGATCCGATTAAAAAGCACGCGCAGGACAGCCGTTCCCCTACGCCTTTTTTTCCTACACCCCAACGGCGGCCGCCGCGAATATATCGCGCGCGATTCCACTTATTTGTACATTCGCGCCTTTTTCGAGTCGAGACGCGCGCCGCGTCGACGACTACTTTTTCGAGGTGATCGCGCCGACCAGATCCTTGCCACCGGTATATAGATATACAGAGTCGCAAGGCGTGCTTCGAATACGCGCAATATGCAATCGATCTTTTTTTTTGCTTTCTTTCTTTCTTCTTATTCTCGCCGGGATGTGAAGCTGAGCTGTGCGCGCACTACTCGTTTAATGACCGTCGCAGCTGCTATAAGGCCACACAGAGTCAAGTAATTGTACGTTTGTTCCACACAGTCTTGTATACCTGCGGCCTTAATTTTCCGTTTTTATAATAGGAATCAATAGAAATTGTGCAATGTATGATATGTATTGTAATGCATGAGATTTCGATCACCTCTGGAACTGGATGGCTATTTAGAAAAGAATCAAGAGGATCGGTCGTTTTCATATTTAATCTTCTGTAGGTCACGATTGTCTTCTTTATTAATATCCATTAGTAGTAATGTTCTAAATGATAAGATGTGTACACATTTAAAAAGTCGATCGTTGACTTTGCAGACTTTTTATTCGTTTATCGAATAACGCACCAAAAAACTGCAGTAATACAAGAAAATTGGCATTTAAAAATGTCAAGAGCAAACATTTTTCATCAATTTCGCGCTTTAAAAGGCAGCTTTCAATGCTTTAGAAAAGGGGCAAAAAATGTAAGCTTTAGAAACTTTCCCCGATTGAATAAAAAATCTTGTATAGTGCTACAATAAAACATTTATTCCCTGTATATCGGCGTCTGCTCCTCGTATTTGTTCCTGGCCCTTTTTAAGTGCTTGTAATTCTTAAATCTATGGCGATATGAATAAAATCTGTACTCAAAGGAATGTTATTAAATAATTCATTTTACTATAATAGAGAAGATATATTTATATGATACTGATAAAGTTATTTAATATAGCAGCTAAATAAGAATTGTATATACAATACAGTAATGAAAAGTCCACATCGTTGCTCAGCAGACACTAACGATTCGAAAATTCAGCAAAAAGTTACGATTCCCCATCGTCGCGGTGATTTCCATCATGAATTCCTCCCTCCACTCCCCTCCTCTCTCTCTCTCTCTCTCTTCATCCTTTTCTGCCCCTCGTGCAAATACTCATACACACACACACACACATACACGCGAGGTCTACAGGGAGTGAGACTCTGCACTAGATGACTCTTTACATACGCTCGCTACATATTTTATGCCGCTCGGTCCGCGCGGCCCGCACGACCGTAAAGCCGTAGAGTGAGAGGGGGTTGGGAGGGGGGGTGGTTGAGGGAGGCGGGAGGGAGAAACCGCCGGAAGGCTCGACGGCCTGACAAACTGCGAAACGATTTTCGCGTTGGCTTGGCTAGCGCGCGAGGCGCCCGAAAATTTATGGCCGATCGACGCTCGCGCTTTTCCGATACAATACACACACACACACACAGCAGCAGCAGGGAGTTTTGTGCGCTGCAGCACGGGAGCGAACGGCTATCTCTCCTAGTTGTGGCATAGCGACGGCTTTTCGATGGACAGACGCACTGTGTTCGCGATATTTCGTTATATTGGGGGTATAATGCTCTTTTCATATGGTCCGCTTGCAGCCGTTGCGCGCGCGCGCGCTCTACTCGGCAGCTCTTTCGCAAAAGAGCGAGCGCGGATGGTTTGCTCGGCGATTTATGGCCTGTTGAATTAGGGACTCGATGCTTGCTTGGCCTTATACGCGATTGTTTGCCCGTGTAATTCGTTAATTGTCACGATCGATGAAAGACTCGATAAGGCGATATTTAATTCTCTTACATTTTATTATTGTTATTATATAAATATTAAAAATGATTTATTAATAAATTAAATTCATCTAAAAACACTATATGAGTATAAATTAAAGTGTATGCAATATCAAAACAGTGCTATGGCTAAAGGTTTTAGAACCAATACATCCAAAGTATTTAATTTATTTAGATATGAATTATTATATGATTTATTTTATTATAATAGTATAATAGACGATACAATTAAGAGATACATCATTTATCCAGCAATAAATTGTACAATGTAATTAAAGCTGACAATTAGAAATGCTATTCTATAAAAAGTCCATCGTAGGCAATGAAATCGATACCCTACTTTCAATCATTCGCCATTAAACATCCAATTATTAAACAAAACAAAAAGCTCATCATTGCAAGAACTTACGCATCATCCGTAAACAAGGTCGCATTAAATCCTCCATTAACTCCGCGCTGTTTCGAACATGCTTATATACCTATTAACCACCATCCATCGTAATTGATTAACTTTCAGAAACGCACTACCTACAGTTTCTCTCCAACGCATTGTCCAAAACTCGTGTCTCGCTCTCATAAATACATATTAAGAAAATTCAGCGACTTCACACGCGCAATCGTCAATACATAACTTTTTCACAGTCCCTTGCACTTACAAATTAATATACGCACGAATCGTCATTAATCGACAAATGAACCGCGCACTAATTATTCCTCATAGTTCTTGCCTGCGAGCACGAGTATATGTATTGTAAATTTGTCGTCGACGACTGCCGCAGCATTCCACCCCGAACTCGATACACCCAGCCGCCGCCGCCGCCGCTGCGTATATGTGAATGTGTATATGCGAGATAGGTATATACATAGCCGCGAGCGTCCGGGACATATTAAGCTTTCATGAGCTTTTCATAAGTCAGCCATTTATATACGATATCGCGCGAGCGCGAGCGAACCGATGTGCCGACGTGTGCGTGTGTGTGGTGAGATAGCAGCGGCATTCGGTAATTATCTTTTACATTATTCATCCGACCGGTCCGAGTATATATACATCGAGGCGCATCCGAGATGAATGAGAGGAACTGCGAGAAATTAAGATTAAAAAGAGAGAGAAAGAGCGAGTGAGCGAGGAAGTGCGTAGATATTTTGATGAAAACTGCCGCGAGGAAGTGGGATAATTTAGACCGTGAGCGCGCTTGTGACATTGAGGATGACTGTTTGCGGGAGGAGAGAGGAACTGCAGAGACGAGGCGACGAGAGGGAAAGTGAGCGGGAAGAATGTGCCCAGACGAGAGAGTGAAAGTGTGCGGGGAAGAAAAGTGTGCGTGCTTTCGGAAGATCGAAGACGCGGCGCAAATGTTGGAACGCAAAAGAAAAACAATCTCGCGATGAGATTGGAATGAATGATGCGCGAAATGTTGTATACTGCTACGGGAGAGTATATATACGTATATAATAGCGACAAAATATGGGAGAAGGGAATAATCGAGGCAGAAGTAACGACGTTGAAATAA
Source organism: Megastigmus stigmatizans (assembly GCA_900490015.1). NCBI lineage: Eukaryota > Metazoa > Arthropoda > Insecta > Hymenoptera > Megastigmidae > Megastigmus > Megastigmus stigmatizans. The sequence goes on along the minus strand of UELV01143015.1, from coordinate 30,431 downwards.
AGGTTAAGGAATGAGGAAGTAATTGAGCGGAAAGCGAGACCTGATGGTGTTGTTATTCGATACAAATGGTCGGTTAAGAGTTTTAGCGCGTATACACAATTCAAAAGAAAAGTTAGACTGCGGCTAAATGCTAATGAACGATCGCTCGGTGCTTAATCAGCCGCAGCGAATACATATAATTAAACGGTGAATTGAGATGGCCAAAAAAATTTCAATAATTCAAGCCCACCGGTCGAGAAAAATATTCAATGACTTGAAGAATTTAGCATCGTTAGAAATATATAAATGCGCAAAAGTATAGTAGAGAACGAGCAGCGACGAAAATAATGTATTATATAGAGACACACGACACGACGAGGGTTGACGGTGGGACAGAACGATAGAGAAAGTTGGCGCGTGCAGCTCACGCGGAGGTCGAGAGTGAAATCAAGAGGATACAATCGTCGCAGCGGAGGAGGTGGCGAGTGAGAGAGAGAGAGAGAGAGAGTACGGGAAAAGCGAGAGCAGTAGTGAATTTATGGACGATGTCCGCCATGGCACTCGTATATAGACGGTGTTATACCTCTAGCGCGTGTATTATACTTTTGTCGGGTATACACACATACACACACACAGACAGAGAGACGCGCGCTCGCGGTCTTTCATAATTGACGGCCGCGCGGGCCACGCGTACCCCGCAATATATCGGAGGTTAATTCGCCCATTAATATTGAGTTGGCGCCATTAGTCCGAACGATGAATCATGGAGCTTGACCACCGGCCAGATTCTCTCTCTCTCTTTCTCTCTCTCTGCTGCGTGTCCCGTTTTCTTCCGCTGCTATACAACAGCTCCGGCCGCTTTTTTTTTCGTTCAACCTCCACTGCGGCGCGTTATGCAATTGTGGCGCGTGAATACATACACACGGCGCTTAGCGCATCAATCATATAACCGTGAACCGCTGCGCGCGGCTTTTGTCTACCACCGGGAATAAAAGATGAAGATTTAATAAATGAGCGTGGAACGTGTCTCTCTCTCTTTCTCTCTCTCTGTCTGCGTCTCTGTGTGTGTATGTGTGTGTTTGCGAAGAAGTTGTTTTACGCGGCGCGGTGATGGAGCGGAAACGGATATTGGAGTAAGTTATTTATGACGTAGCCGCGCGCGGCTTGGGTTTATACAGACGCGAGCGACTAAAATTATGCGATTGATATTGAATTGGTTTTCAGGGAATGCGCGGCAGGCATTGACGCGGCCGCCGCGGCCGAGCTGCATTTATAAAACTTTATTGCCCGATGCCTTTGTTAGTCGCGAATAATGCATAAATAATTACGAGAGTGTAGAGAGTGAAAGAGAGAGAGAGAGAGAGAGAGCAAAGGATGGGTAAGAGTTTTAAAGTGCCGCTCGTGCATCATCTTTGATTTCAATACGCTCGGGAGGATATCATTTGTTTCCGCGCTGCATTAACAGTGTTTCCTTTATTGAAGATCTAGTATTAGGAATGTCGAGCCATTGTGTATAACTTGCAGCACTGAATTTAGGTTATCGAGCTTGTGAATTCATAGGGCGATATGAATTATTGGCATATAATACGGATTGCCGTAAACTGTGAAATATTGACAGTGCATATTATATAATACTTGAATTACAAGTATTTTAAGTTCGTTACATATTCGCTAAAAAAATAATAGAAATATCGCTCTTTGCATGTACATTTGAAAAATAATACTCATTGGGCTAAAAAAGCCAACGGTAAGCTCAACAGCTGCAAAGGAAATCCGTTATTAAAACGACTGACGCTAAGCATATACATTTAACTCTCACTCCTGCCGCCCAAAAATATAATCTCCTAACACAGCTATAAGATAAACAAATATACTCCAAGCAGGTGTCAACGAGAAAAAAGAAAAGGCAAATCAACCCCTATACGCAATCCACGAAATTCCACTATCTCCTCGACATAAACAAACACACGTCTCTCGGCAATCACAGCTTGTGCACCTCTCTCATGACCGTGTAGAGAAATCGTGACGCTGGCCTAGAGAGGGAAAAGAGGGGGGGGGAGAGAGGCTCTCGTTTGGAGTAGAGCTCATTAAAAGGAATATATACCGATAAGCTAATCCGGCGCGATAACGAGGCTTACACGGGCGCGAGAACTTGGAGCGAGCGAGAGAGAGAGCGGCGAGCCGATCGAAGATCCCTGGGCCTGACATATACTAGCCCGCGCGCGCACACACGTACATACATAGATATATAGCGAGTGAGAGAGAGAGAGCTTGTGTTTGCGCCTGGCTTACGCGCGTGCGGCTGCTCCGCCACCCCCGCCGACTTATCTGCCGGATTACCGAAGCTTATCGGCGCGACGAGACGAGGGCGCCTTCGTCTCTTATGCCTAATTTACATAAATCGCGAATCTTATCACTTATCCGCAAATTATCGCGGGGAGGGGGGGGGAGAGACGTAGAGAGCTGAGAAGTGAGGATACGAACCAAGAGACTAGAGGAATTGAGACGTTGCGCTATTTCGCGCTCCGGAGAGATGAGGATGGGGTTTTTTCAACTTTTTAATACAGTTGAGAGAATGAGCGAAGATTTGGATCGAGGTATTTCAATTAGTTCTTTGAAAATTTGTTTATTCATATTTGTTTAATCGAGTATGATTAACGGAGTTAAAGAATCATATGTGAGTGAAAGTGAAATTTAATTTTGTGTAAATAGTATTTGGTGTAGGATTCGTGATGCGAATTTGAGTATTTATGAATGTTTTATAAAATCAACATGATGTAATTTGTAAATAGCTTTTCAGATTGATCTTGTTTAAGGTGTAAGTATTCCAATTCAATGCATCAATATTTAAGAGTTTAACATTAATTCAAACAATGCCTGCATGCAATGTTTAATTAATTAATGATGTATATTACATCACAGATCCATCATATTAATAGTTTTAAAATTTAATAAAGAGAACTTTGACGGAAAACGTAAAGTCTAAATTTTTTTAATGTAACACTTAACACCAGTTCATTAAAAAAATGAAAATACCAATTCAATGTATAATTAAACCATTTTGGTGCTTCAGCATTATCACGTTAATGTAAACATTAATAAAATTTATAAGCAACGCTAATTACATCGATTTGAATATTAATTAACGCTGCATACAAAATAACGCATAAATTGTACATAATAGACTACCACACAAAGCATAGTTTATTATTAAGTATGTGCAAGATATTTGCCTTGAAAACCCTACTGTTGAAGCCTTATCAAAGAATATCCTTTTTTTCAAGCGCAAAAAGGAAGAGTCGCGCGGAAAACGAATGGAACGTTTCGAAAATGATTTGTCACCCCATATACGCGAAAACTATAAAAACACAAAGAAGAGTAGGGCTGCGCATGTGCGGGAAATAAGACAAGTATAAAGGAAGGTCGAAAGGAATGGGAGCAGAAACTAGCGCGCGTGCGAGCGAGAGGAGAGAGAGAGAGAGAGAGAGAGAGAGAGAGAGAGAGAGAGAGAGAGAGAGAGAGAGCGAGTATAAGAAGAGGAAGTAAGAGCGCGGGATATTTCCCGTGGATCAGTGGTATGAATAATTCAGCGGTGGGTCAGAGGATCGACTGCTCTCTCTCTCTCTCTCTCTCTCTCTCTCTCTCTCTCTCTCTCTTCCTCTCGCGGCTCCCAAATTAGAGTCGAATCGCGCTCACTCGCGAGCTTAACCTCCTTCATCCTCCACCAGCACCACCTCCTCTGCCGCTTTTTTTTTCATCCACCATCCCTCGCTCGCTCCTCGCTTCTTCTTTTTTTCTCTTCTAGAGCTCGCGCGCGTGCTCGCAAATCCGCTTACATCGCAGCGACGTCTCCTTTCATTTTCCCTAGAAGCACCGCGGCGGGGACGAGCTTCGCCCCGCGCGAGAGAAGCAACCGTGGACTTATCTATGTGCGCGCGCTCGCGTGTGTGTGGCTGCACGCGCAGTAAAGTGTCGTGGAGCTTTTCTTACTCTCTCTCTCTCTCTCTCTAGCGGGAAGCAAGGCCGAGATAGGTATTTTAATATACGCCGCGAATTGTGACAAGTAGGCCAATGCTATGCGGTTTATGAAGAAATATATAAGAGTGCGAAAGATAAAATGTTGAGTAATGGATTCATTGATTTCTCTCCCTTCGAGGGAAGTTTTGCGGCAGCTTGAGTGTGTTATTGCTTCCAGACGTTATGTTAGGTGGAAGTCGATGAGTTGACATATTTTTTTTATTTGCTGTTCGAATATGTTTCGATAAAATACTGCAAGAAATTATTTTGAGGTAGAATTATGAAATCCGACAAGTTTTTCTTCTGACCGGAACCTGCCAAAAATCTAATAAAATTCAACGACTGAGAAATTAATGAAACCGCTTAAACCAACTTGCAAACCTATTAAGTATCATCAATAAAGATTCCAAACTAAATCCAATCAATGCATTAAGTACAGCAGCAACAGCGATTCGTAAAAGTTAAACAAACTGCACCATCAAGTTGTTCCATCCTCGAAAAAAAAAACTTTTTAATTGCAATCGCATTTCCTCGCGAGCAGCCAACCAAATTGGTCTCATGCAAATAAATCTTCCGTCGATCCCGATCCAATCCAAATACCTGCGCACCAGAGAAACGACGAAGCGATCAATGGAGTAAAAAGTGCCGCGCTAGGAGCTGTAGTAACTGGGCACGAAAAAGGGGACGAGAGAGAAATTCGAAAATAGCGACAGCAGCTTTACACTCTGATCCGGAGAGACGAGAGAGAAAGAAAGAAAGAACGAGGTAGGTCGGTAGGTATATAAAGAGAAAAGAGGTGCCGCGTTTGTCGACCTCGTTACCGCGCGATTGACGTTAAACGACGTCGTGCGCTCCGGCGAATTGCGCGCGCGTCGTACGGAAGCCTGTCGTCTCTATTTCTCTCTCTCTCTCTCTCTCTCTCTGTCTGTCGTTGTATCATGTCGCGCGATGTATATCCGCGAGAGCACACCGCTGACTCCGCCGCACATTTTCGACGCACCCATAGTCTTTGTGCACTCGGAAAATCGTGTATGCAAGCTGCTTCTACTCCTTGGAAACTCAAAGTAACTTTATGATCGTCTTCCTCTCCCTCTCGTCTACACATCTTCGTGAAGCTATGCGCTTTGTCTTCTAGCCTTGATAGTGTGATTCTTTTTTACACACAGTATAAATGATGGATTCAATATGTAGTTATAATATTCATCATAGTGGATACGAGATCTATTTTATAAAGTATTAGCTGCAAGTAGTTGCGAAGTAGAAATCATTTTAAAGTAATACAGTTTTTACATTAATAAACGATTGTAAGAATAATGAGATACCCTTTAGATGTGCAGTTTTGCTCAAATTACATAATATTACTTATTCATTCGTGTATGTGTTCAGGTAGCTTTAAAATGGATGGGGAAAAAAGCATGGAATGCAGTAAGTGTCAGGAGCACGCGACGCGGCACGCAAACTACAAGATTTCAACTTCAAAATATTATAATTCCGAAGGTGTTGCAATTACTATATTGAATGTAGCCAATTCTTAAATATTTAAAATTACAAAATTAATATTTTGTTTATAACGAACTTGTACACCTAATTCACATGATAATTAATAATTAATTAAATAAAATAAATAATTCGCTCATAATAATATAAACTTAAGTTTTATGAGTAAAAGTTTATATATTATTTACACTATTTTCAAGTCATGCGTACTCTAACAATCTTTGAAAAATTATCATTAATCGACTCTAAACTGAACATTAAAAACGATCCCTTCAACAAATCGCCAACGCATCCACAAAACTCCCTAACCGATCATCCAAAACGCAGCCCGTGACGCGCCTCTCGCATCATCGCGCAGCCAAAGAACAGCGATATCTCAGACGCCACGTAAAGCTAAAGCCTATGCTTGCACTCCCGCGGCCACATCCCCCCAATATTGCCTCATTAATGTAGAATCGCGGAGAGAGAGAGAGAGAGAGAGAGCGCGTCGTCGTCTATACCTCGCAAGAGCTGCCATGCAATGCTACATGTATAGAGGCCAATATAGGCGCGCCCAGAAATTGCTCGTTCGGTGCATCACGGCTCTCGGCAAGTTTGCGACGAGCCACGACGGGGAGTTGGGAGCGGCAGGAAGGAAGCGGCACAATGAAGTATATACTGGGGGGCGCGCATCCCCTACTCACCCCGGCAACTACGCACGAGGTTCTCGCGCCAACACACGCCGCTATGCCGTAGGATTCCTTTAATTAATTAGTATGAAGACTGATTACGACGCGCGCGCGCGCCCCTCTCTCTCTCTCTCTCTCTCTCTCCTCGTATAACCTTCCACGCGCCCGTGTGCTGCTGCAGCGCATTCGAAGTCGAGGAAATTGCTACTCGGGGCCGCCGCCGTTGCTGCTGCTGCTTTTCCTCGCGACTAAGTTTGAGAGGCCAAGTGTTGGGAGATACCGCCGAGTGTATGGCTGCGCGGATGCGCGCACATATGCAGGACGTGGGGAACGGGTAAAGAAGGTTTGGAAAAGTGGAGATATGGAGCGGTGGCCGTGAGGTGCTAGTCCAAAAACATCTGTTATGTGGTGGATAATAGAAAATAAATGGTTAATATTTTAAAATTATTCTTTAGAGCATAAGTATAGTAACACTTTTCCAGCTATTCTTTTACTTGTTTTTGAAAAATATAGAATTATTACTTTCGTTCAATTTTAATGAATTAGAGATTTCTACTATTGTCACATAATTATTTAATTCTACGCAAATAATTTCCTGCTTAGGAGTAAGATGAAAATTCAAGTCAATAAGACCCGACGTAATGCAGCACGAAAAACTACTCATCCCGCTCTGTAAAGCTGTAATATATTTCTCTCGAGCAAGCGCAGCGGACCGAAAACTCGCAAATTTTTTAACTATTTTTTTTTGGAGAGAATCGAGCTCGGTTACGGTAAATATTTCATAGCTCGCGCGCGATGCGAATTAAACAGAGCTGCAGGGGGTAAAAAATTTTCGAGCGCATCGGCACAGCGACCCGACAGAGAGGGGATAAAAAGGGGAACACAGTTTTGGTGCGCGGCAATGAAAGAGAACACGCGAAAAAACCTCAACCCAGTTTTCCCGCGCCCTTAATTTACATGCTTCGTCGTCAGCATGATAATGGTGTGCTGCTTTTTTTCTGTTTTTTTTTTCGTTATCCTGAAGCGTCGGTGCGATTTTTATCCCAAGCCCTGCAGTTCTTCTCGAGGACTATAGCACAACTGCCACTATCTTTTGCTCTTTATTTCAATCCGCTCGACCGGTTTAATGAGAAAATTGCGGGATTTTGTTTCTAGCGAGGTTTGCTTTTCGAAGTAGTAGGGCGTGTATAACGTGAGGCAAATTAAAGCTTTATTATGTCGTACATCTTGAGTGCACTTACGTGGCTTTCAGGAGTGTATATTGCGATGCGATCGTAAGCGTAACTTACCTGAAACACACAAAGAATAGCATAATTAATTGAGTATATGTAGTGTGTATAAGACGAACAAAAACTTAATAACTAATTTTTTCTATATTGTTATAGAATTCAACCTACGTCGAAATAAATCCTAGACTTTATGTTCCTTACTTCTTCGATGATGAAACTTTAAAATAACATAGACCAATAGCAAGAAAGAAACTACCCTCGGCGTTAAAGAGTCGCTCCAAGTAGATTACTGCCGCAGCGGGTCGGCCATCACGTGAGCGTCACAGCAGCAGCAGAAGCAAAGGGCCGCTAATGCAAATACGAGGCAGTGCAGGAACGACTGACTCGGGGCGAGAGCGCATGCAAAGCCCCGAGAGTCGGGTGATTCCCGAAGACGCGCGCAATTATAGAATTCAAAGAGGTTTATATACATCGTACACCCGATCCGAAGAACAGGCAGAAGCAGCAGCAGCAACAGCAGCACGGAACGTTCCATCGATGAATAAACGAGCCCAGCGCACAATAAGATCTTTCGGAACATATCCTCGGCGACTTGATCGGATTGTGCCCGGCAGCAGCAGCAGCTTCCCGACGTAAAGAGCTTACATTACGTCACATCATCGTCCTACGGCCCATCTATCTCTGTCTTTAGTCTCTTGCTCTCTCTCTCTCTCTCTCTCTCTCTCTCTCTCTCGCTTTGGCTTTCTCTGTTGCTTTTTTACTAACGGTCTCGAATCGATCGGACGATCAATCGATCACTCGATCTCTCGCGCGCGCGCCTCTTTGAGTACGAGAGAGAGAGAGAGTCGCTCGTTAAAACGATCGTTCTTTTCGTTTCCGATGAGAAGAAAGAAAAAGAAAGGATGAGAAAAGGAGAGATTAAGGACGGAGGAAAGGGAGATGAATAAAGGTATTTGATTTATTTATATTGCACGGTGTATATTTGGATATATTTTGATCGCGATTGAAAGGTAAATTAGGAATGAAATTGCATATTTGATGGTAAATGCTTGGATAAAAGGATTTTTTTTCAACATATTATATCTATGTGCCAGGATATCTGCTTGGAAGAAAAATAGTAATTAATTATTATTGATTTTTAAATTTCGATTATTATAACGTATAACAACAATTATCTCTAAAAGAAAAAGGTGTAGTACAAAAATGAAGAGCAGCAGCGCACCGAGATGCAAGTCTCGGCCTTAACACGTAATGAGAATAACAAAGGCAAAAGCTACAGTGGTTGTTGGCAGAAACGTGAGAGAGTAGACCACCCTGGCAATCGCGCAACTCAAGTAGTGGAGCGCGCTGTAACAGCAAGAGCAGCAGCGGCGCACGGACTAAGCGATCGGTCTGTGGGATCGCGGACAACGATACGACACGTGCGAGTGCAAATATCGACCTGCTAGTTTCGCGCCCTTCGACGTTCGAGTTCGAGGACGAATGAGGACGAGTTCACGTACTATTAAAATAGTGTATGGCTTGAGTTCAGTGAATTGAAATTGGTTTTGCGAAAGCAACCGATGTTAAAAGAACGTTACAATCAGAGTTTAGAGAATTAAAAATATTTGTTTACTCGCGGCACATGACGATGTTTCGAAGATACCAGATCCTTTACTAAATGTCAGTGAGTAACATAGGTTGTTATAGTGCTTAGTACAAAGTAAAAATACTATTTATAATAAATTTCTAAAAAATATTTGTCATACACATTCTCAACGCCACACAGAACGTATTGACACATATGCATACCCTCGCTTATATATATCGTTACAGTGTCCTTATGAACGTCGAGAACAAGGAGCGAGAGAAGCTAGCTTAAGCATCGCGCGCTCGATAAATCGCCGATCTCTCAACAGCGACGACGCGACGGTGAGACTGTTTGTCGTTATTTCGAGCACCTAAGAGAGAGAGAGCGCAGAAGTGATTATCGGACTAACTGCTCGTTATGTATTTCTCTGCCACCGTGAACGCGCGACAGCTCCAGCGGCCAGAAGGAATTTAGCCGCGCGCTATACGTATACGACCTTCTTGCGCTTTCTTCGATTCGCTTATAATCGTCCTCTACCTCCTTTGTTTATCCTATACAACCCGAACGATTTTCTTCCCCCCCCCCTTCTTTTTTTTTCGTATACTGCGTTTTAGGGGATAATTGTCGCTAAAGTGTGCTGTGTGCCGGCCGCGGAAAAGAAGTGGGGAACGGAGCTGGAATTTCTTTGAGTACAGCGTGCTCGGCAGCGGAATTCGTCGAAGTATTTCCGAGATAGCAAGACCGCGCGGCTGTGTATCGGGATTCCGCATCAAAAGCGATTTATCGCATCTTATTTTCTTTTCGCCAATTTTGTATATTTTAAATATTTGCAAAAAGCTCGCATTTCCTTGAATCGGTGTAGATCCTTAATTTACTGAAATAAATGATGTATACAGTTTCAACAACAGGAAGCAAACGCATTATTACAATTGATAAGTTACTGCATAAATTATTATAATTGATGAGACAATCCTACTAATGATTTGTGGGGTATCAACACCTGAACAATAAACGATGAGCATCTGGAAAATTTTCGAATAAGATCCCGGGCCTTCGATAATTGTGTGCTCAAATCGCGACTGTCGATAAGCTCCCTATATAGGAGTAGCGCAAAAATACCAGAGCCGCGGAATAGCTTCTCTCGGCAGTGGCAGCGGCACTGCAGCGATCTATCGCGTGCGACTTGTCGTATTTTCAGATATACGCCAAATAAAATAAAACAAAACCGCCTCTCGCCGTACTGTACCTGCCTGTGTGTGTATGTGCGCGCGCGGAGTGTATGTTCGTCCGTGTGTACACAGAGAGAAGCCGAAGGAATAGCAAAGCCCCGGAGTCGCATGATTCCCTTATCCATTCTCTCATCAAATACCGATCGCGGATGACTGTAACTCCGCGGAATAAAGGCCACGGCGAATATTCGCCCAGCCCGATGCGAGATAACCTCTCTATCTTCCCTTTATCTCCCTGGCGAAATCGCATCGTGACGTCGGGGAATACTCCGTAGCTACCCAACTGCTATGCGCGCGGCGTACACACTCACACACACACACACACACACACAAAAGAGACCGAGTCGTGGTGGAGGAGGAGGAGAAGGAAAAAAGGAGGAGGAGGAGGGAATAAAGAGGGACGAAGATTGTCCGCGCGGAGGACAGGATAGAGGAAGAGAGAGAGAAGCGGTATAAGAGGGAATGGGGGACAGCAGAGAAGAGAGGAGAGATAAAGTCGAGAGTATTTAACATACGGCCAGCGAGGAAATGAGGAGAAGGAATTAGAGAGTTTTGGGATCGGTTGGAGAGACAAATCTGTTGGCAAGGGATGTGCGTGGTTCTGCGAGAATAATTAGAGGTCGAGCCATGGTAGATTGGACGGAAATCAATATTGCTTTATGAGATGGTCTTCCTTTAATGAGTATAGATATTTATGTGCAGAGAAGTTGTCGAGATGATGCACATATTGATGGCAATCTTTGAATACAATCCATATCTTTACGCAATGGGTCTTCTTTCTTAAAAAAAAAAAAAAAAAAAAAAAAAACAATATCATAGCGTCACATTGATATTGATGAGATGATCGGATGTTTGATCAGAAGTTAGTACACCTCACTAGTCACTGGCCCATGAGAAATGAAGGTTGAACGAGCCATTATACCAATAAACAAAACCCTCAGAACAATCCCGGTCTTTTTTACAACTCCCAAAAGCAGAATCTTGCCCTGCTCCGAGGAACAATAGTAATATCTTTAAGCTAACTTCTTCTGGGATAGGGATTTTACGATGGAGGCTAAGAGAGAAGGAAAGAGAGAGAGAGAGAAAGCGAACAGTTATTCCGAGTAGTAGCACACAGCGACAGAAATCTAAGTAGGGTACATACTAGAGAGGGTTAGAAGAGCAGAAGCCCGAGAGCTCGCGCAAGAGATATTCGGGAGAAGCAAGAGAGAGAGAGAGAGAGAGAGAGAGAGAGATAGGGAGGGAGAGAGAGACAAAAGGAAAGAGTTGTAGCGCGAGATATAGAGAAGAGAGAGGCGAGGCGAGGTTGGAGGAGAAGCTGAGGGCCGTCAGAGGCCAAAGTGTATTCCTAAGCTGTGCCCTGCCTCTCTCTCTCTCTCTCTCTCTCTCTCTCTCTCTCTCTCTCACTCTGTGCCTGTGCTTGCTATTTACGACAGGGGTTACCGTAGGGTAAACTCGCGTTAACATGCTCGCTCTCGGGGTTCCGGATCACAAAGCACGTCCTCTCTTCCCTTATAGTCCCCCTCCACCCCTTCCCACCCACACTTCACCTTGGACCGGCCACTCCGTCGCTTATCTCGCGAGCAAGTCTAAGAGGCAAGAGAGAGAGAGAGAGAGAGAGAGAGAGAGAGAGAGAGAGAGAGAGAGAGAGAGAGAAGACTGGTCAGGCCTCCTTCTCTTTATCTCTTCTCTCTCTCTCTCTCTCTCACTTCTCTTTCGTCTTCCCTCCCGCAGTCTGGATTTAGCGAACGAGGCCTACCTGTGCACGTTAGTTACCTGTGGAGACTGCGCCTCGAGGCATAGCAGCAGCGGCAGCAGCGGCAGCGACTCTGGAGAGGAGAGAGGATATCCACACATAAATTTCAGTATCGGACAATGGGTAATTGTGCGATCCGCTGGGCTGCGCGCGGCCTAAAGTAGAGGATGAGAGAGAAGTGAAGGAGAGATGTAGAGACAAGCCAAGTCACTCGCGTCCTCTCTCTCTCTCTCTCTCTCTCTCTCTCCTCTCTTCGACAGAGCCTCTTTAGCATCTTACCCCCTTTTTCTGGTATACAGCGGATTCGAGGATGCATTCTAATAATTACTTCGTTGCTGAAACGATCCCTGTGATAGGGCCAATGAATATATCCCAGCCATACATATTATATAAGTAATTTCGTACATCCTTGTCTCATTACTATTATTGATTGGTAAATTAAGTATTCTTGATTATACAAATTTTAAAAGATAGTATTTTATATAGCATAATGACTGTACAAAATTTCATCAAAATTTAATTTGCAACTAATAAAATTATCTTTAATTGGATTGATCCTATTAACAATTGATGTACCTACTTCTGAGAAAATTCGAAAGTTGTTTTACATGAAAAGGATAACAAAAGAATATTATAATTGAATAAGGAAATTGAGTGTTTGAACTTAACACTTTATCAGTCATTCAATCATCATATTCAAAACAATTTGCATCCAACCCGCCCAACGTATATATGATAATGTAGTAATACGAATTTCCAAGTTATATTTTTCTTATTGTGTCGATCACAATTTCCATTCTAAAAATAAATGATATATTCCATAGGAAATGTTTAATGTCTCAATTCACATACTGGCTTATTGTTCGAGTGTCAAAACTGATGCTGTGAAAGGCGAAGAAAAATTGAAAAATTAGTCGACAGCAAAGTAAAGAAAGCCGAACAGACTCCATAGAAAACAAGTCGAGAAGTCCGAGACGAGATAAACAAAAGTACGCGTCTGGGACTTGTTTGTAATAAAAGGAGAATGAAAATTATTATTGATCAGAAGATACGCCGTGTCGAAGATGGAAAAATAATCAATGAAAAACGGAATAACATGCTCGAGAATACGAAACAACAGAGCGAGATAGAGAGAGAAAGAGAGAGAGAGAGAGGAGAGGATTGAGAGAGATATACAAAGAGAGGGGCTTCGTATACGTATGAAAGAGTAGGAAAGTAGCCCGAGGGCAAAGTGCTAGTGGGCGGCGCTCGTCGATGTCAGATCTACTCGGCTGATATTCCGGCCACGTTGAGTTACGTCCTCTTTCCATCTCCTTGTACCCTCTTCGTTCCTTTATATTTGCCCTCTTTTAGCCTTAAAGTCGTGCTTTTCTTTCTAATATCCCTCCTTTAATGCGATACCAGAAGAACGCTCTTCTTCATTTTTATTTCCTTATCAGGCTTTTACATCATCCAGAAAAATATAAGTCGGCCACATTACGTCAAATTCGATTGTTATCCGAATTCCCATACTTCGCGAGTTATCCAACTCTCGCGACTAACTAAATGGAACAATCAAATTTTTCCCCAAGTGGAGTACGAGAAAAGGAAAAAATAAAATCGAGCGAAATAAAAACTCTTTGAACTCATCGAAAGGAAGTTCCACGTCCAAGTTCGAAGTCCCATTATCTTGAGAAACGTTGAGTTGCGGTGCGCAGTCGAGGCAGTATAAATGAAAGTTAGGCTAAGTCCAAAAACGGTTAATGAAACATTAGCGGCATCGTCGTCGTTCGTCGTAACGATATATTATCCTCTTTCGCAATACTCGCACAAGGATTCCTTTGTTGGAAAACGGCTTTGGCAGCGCGCAACAATGTGTATGTAGATGAAACTCGCGAATACAGTCGCGCGCACGCGGACACACAGCTTGGAAAGCGAAGAAGTAAACGAGGAAGAGAACAAAAAAAAAATAGTAGAAAGTCAGATAGAGATGGAGCACGTATGCGCGGCTTTAACTACGGGATAGCGGAGTTTCGCAACAGAAGTCCATAAAAATATCAGACCTTTTTTGCCGATGAAATGCCTGCATTATATAAACACTGCCGGACGTTTTTGAGCTAATGCGGCTCTTTAAACTGTAGTTTAGCAAAAAGAAAAACAGGGGGTAATAAACGAGAACTGGAAGGAAATGGAGATGGATTACTCGGTAAATATGTTCTACCGTTTCATACGCTATGATTATAAAGAGCTGTTCTCTCAAAAAAAACACCCAAAGTATTTTCTCGTTTGTTAATCTATATACAGTAACCGTTCAATACTGCTAATCGGGTTAATAATCACGAAAATACCCGCACGTTTGCCGATAACACGAGATTTCGCAAATTTTCCAAGAATTTGTATTTTGGCGAGCGGTCCACATGTCACGGGAGGTGCAGTCCCCATGTAATATACACATATAGTCCAGCCATACAGACTCCCGTGGCATTACCATATTCCTGGGCGCAACGGCCCCGCTTTAATTCCCTTCCCGGTAGGGATACGCGGCGTGCGTGTGAGAGGGAGAGAGAAAGGGAGTCCGACCTCTTCCTGGAATTACTTCGTATTGCAGAAAGGGTAATCCGCTGTCCACCCTCTTCTTCTGTCCTCCGGTCTCTCTCTCTCTCTCTCTCTCTCTCTCTCTGCCTCTCTCCCCCTCTCACTGACGCTGGTGCCGCGCAACAACGCGAGCGAGGCGTTGGGCTTAGGTACAGCCCCGGTAGCACTTTGCTGCTACTGCTGCTCTTGTTTTACAACTCTCTCTCTCTCTCTCTCTCTCTCCCCCCATGGCGAGCATACAACGACATTTTCGAGAGGAAGCTTGTACATGGAACAAGGTTAGTTTCCCTGGTAATTGTCATTTTTTATTAATCAGAATTAAACATGCTTTCCTGCCTTTTTGAGTGTTCTCGGCTTTTGTTCTTTTATGGAAGCTCGATATTCAACACTTGCTAATGTTTTTATAAAATTAGTTTTATGCATTTTTATTCTAATTGTTTTCTTTCTTTGGATCCATACTTCCAAACTTCGACATTTTGGAATCGGTTTGGATAATTATTGGACTGAATTTTCTCAAAAGCATGCTTATAGGCTTGCTACTAGATTCATAAAAGAATGGATATAGGTACTAATTGCTAAAGAATCGCTGTAAAACTGTTTTCCAAAGAACAACACCGCGATCGCCTATTACTCAACAGTCTAATAAAATCAAAACCTCTTTTGAATTTACCCGCTCTTTGTGCCATTTCTCATTCCGGAAAGTTGGCAAACATTACTCGGTCGTACATTTGAAAGCGGCTTTTATAGTTGCCGCGAAAGAGAAAAAGTTGGGTGCTCGAAATACGAAAATTTGCCAGCTTACGCGAAAAAAGTTCAAGCCTTGTTACGACCCTGAAAAGAAGCGAAAAGAGAGCGAGAGAAAAAGATATAGGCAAGCAGATCCGGCCTTCATACAGAGGAGTTCGATTCTATCGCTGGCAAAATTTCCCCAGCTCTTGCGCTCGGTACTGTTTCGCGGTATCCTTTTTCGCTCTGTTCTTCCACCGACCTTTTCTCTCTCTCAGTCTCCATCTCTCTCTATCTTGCTTCGGATCCCGTCGAGTTTCCAACTTGACTCCACAGTTTTTCCCAGTATCACAGGCCGTCGTTTGAATCGATAAGTCCGAACTGTTTCCCTTCTATTCCAGCCAGCAGCCCCTTCGTTCCTTGCGCCCCCCCCCCGCAACCACCCCCTTGCCCTCCCCCTTTTTTCGCTCTCCATGTTTCTTCTACTTTCTCCTGCTTCCATCTCTCGCTCCGCTACTTTTTTCCAGAGCGAGCTTCAAGCTCCAGTGAAATCCCGTGTATGCGCGAGATTCGATTAATGTCTTGCAGCGCACCGCACTTTCTTTCAAGAGTTCCTCTCGCTCATCAAAGGATTTCCCTTACAAGATTACGCGGCCCGCTTCGTCTTCTCTTTTTTCCCCTATATCCTTCTACCCTGCGAGTCATTGCACTCCGCAAAAGGTTATTTGAAAATTAATCCCCTTTAAAGTAGTGCAGATGCGGCAGCTTCTCGTTGGTTAGATCGAATGGAATTAATTCAATGCTAATTTTATTATTCTCCGACGCACTGAATATATTTTAATATAATATTGAATTTATGGTCTTGGAATATAGTGGAGGTTATTGATTACTTACTTTTCGCATTAGTCAATGCGTGACCCATGTTTTACATCGAACAGTCTCATACGGGTATAAATACGGATATAATTGTTGTCGTTCTTACAACTGTACTACACAGAAATTGTCTTCAACGGATTGTGTTACGATGTGTACGAATTCGTTTATATTTGCAGAGGATTATTAATAATTCGTAACTTTTACGAGGGATATTCTATGGGAGCCGATGGTAATGGGTACATAAAAGGCAGGGCACTGATTGGTTAAAAGTTTGCTACTGAATCGCAAACTCGAAAAACTTTCAGGCCAACGCGCAACTATGTTCTAATCTGTGGAATAATGAGTTATTATTGGATCAAGGCAGAAAAAGTTTCCTAACCATTATGAAACTGGACCTTGTACACATCGTATTTTTTTCTATTTATTCTCACTCTAACAGTTTTTCCAAGTATACACTACTTTTTCATCAATGATAATTTTAATATCATAGGACATTGCACTTAATTTAATGACGTTCAAGTGTGCTGTAAACTTTCATAAAAATTATCAAAGTACTGGTATTAGTTTCTAAAATCATGTAGTTGTAATTAACGATCACCTGTTTATAAAATCCATTAAACTTTGCAAACTATTTCATTTTTATAAAATATTTGTTATACAATGTATAGTAATAACGGCTCATGATTATGCAATAACCACTCAGAAGCTGATGAAAGTTTTAGAATAAATTTATGTCATCAGTATTCCTCTATTATTCAGACTAGCAAACTAATAATTTTTCTATGGAAAGTTATATTACTCAAATACTTACTACAATCAAAATTGTGTTAAACTATATATTATCTTCAAATACAAAACTGTTTAAGTATTTATAAACATTTTTTTATCTATATACTAATGAGAGCCATGCATCAAGTAATTCTTAACAAAGTCAGCAGATCGCATCGTGTAAAAAATACCCGAGAACAAAATTAAACAGGGAAAGGCCAACATTATTGGTCGTCTTCCACCTTAGAGACGTTCAGTTCATTGGACCGAGGCATATTTTTCGGGCTTCATTACCGCGAGCGCGAGAGATTCGCGCGTCGGGCAAAGTAATGTCGGCGCTCCTGTAAATTAGACGGTAAGAATGTCGAAGTCGAGCCCGAAGTGCCGGGGCATTTTCGTAAGCTCGGGGCGTTAAACTATGGCCTGGGACGAGACTAAGGCGAGAGAGAGAGAGAGAGAGAGAGAGAGAGAGCCGTTAAAGGCCGAGAAACAGTGCTCTGAAATAGCAGAGTGAGAGAGAGAGAGAGAGAGAGAGAAGACACGGTCGTTACGCGGCAGAATGAGTCTGAGAGTTAGACTCCCGCGGGAGTCGTAGAGCGCGAGGCTAACGGTACCTCAGGAGTAGCGGATACGTTATTTCGGAAGTTAGAGGCGCAGCAGTACCCAGTGAGCGCCTACTTCTCGGACCTTATATTTCCGAGCCACTTTCCCTCGCCTCGACCCTGAATTTTATTGACTTTTTCAACTCCGCGCGGAATCGTTGCCGAGCGTCACTTTTCCGCGGATTCGTAAAGCTTTTAATTTTTAGGAAGATGCGATAAAAGTTGGCGTACGCGGTCATTTGGTTGCCGAGGGTTCAAGATTCGAATTAAGGGTACGAATGAAATAAGAACGAACGAATTAAGTTTCGCTTCTTTAGACAGATGACCAAAATTTACTATGTTGTTCTAATGATGCTAAAAATATCATGTATTGTCTATGAATTTTGGCATTTGGCTACAAATGATGTGCAAGCAATGCGCTCCTAAGATTCATTTTTGCCCGTTACTGTATCTCTAAAAGTCAGCCTTGTTGAAGCCCTGGACACAAGGATTGTATAACAGTGTCCCTAGTATTTTATTTTTCCTAGTTAGTTTTGCGTCTAATAATAATCTTTGCCATGAAGTATTAAAAATCTCATGAGATTAATTTTTGGTTAAAAGGCTGAAAAGCATAAAAAAATTATGTGCTACTTACTTTGAAGACAGAGACTCTATTGGGACGATCCAAATGGCTCATTGGACTCATTTCTCGTAGAATTTTGAATTCTGCAAGCAATGAGTCTTCGAAATGCTTTCCTCCTTTTTTAAATTTTGAAATTTAATTTTAATTTAATTCAGATATCTCATACTATATTGAAGTCTATTTTTCAGCTCCTACTAGAACATTTACCAGATCAAATTATATAGAGAACACGAAACTGGCATATCATTTGCGTCTAAGATAGGGTACTTGTCATCTTACTGATGAGCCTAACAAGTAACCCGGGGCGAAACGCATCTTTTATTTTTCGATATATATATATTGTTCCAACATTTTATAACATTTTTATATTATCCTTCATTTCACCAAGTCTTTATTCTCCTTTTATACTTGACGCGTAAGGTTTTAAGGAACTGTATATGTACTTAAGCAGTCTACCTTACCAAAGAAGAGTAGTATTAAGTTTAAACTTTATGTGTTCGATGATGAACGATAAATTCTATTCATTATTTTTAAAAAACATTCAACGAACGATAGATTCATTTTATTATTATAAATTTTTGTCATTATTCTCCTTGCTTTTGATATTACAAAGTTTAATTTTCTTACATTCATTACGGGGTGGTTATTAAGCAACTGATGTGATCAATCGATTCGTTCTTTATTTAGGAACAATTTCAAGCAATAGAGTCTTATTTCTATACACGTAGAACTGCAGATTTATTTTTTGCTTCTTCAAAAAGGATATAATTTAATAATTATTTTTAATTGTAATATTTGGAGTATCATTTAAATAAATAGTTTAAGCAGAAAAATGATATAAAATTTAAAAAATATATTTGAAATTTTAATAATAATTGCGAAATTTGAGAATTATTTTGTTTTAAATTTGTTCGATAATTATTGAACTATTTTTGTAAATTATTATATGTAAAGTCTATAATACATATACATTGGAATAAAACATTAAGTTAGAAGAATTAGCAGCGGTTTTGATTTTGTTATATATTTGAGTTACCCTATTTTTATTTTTTAGGGCGAAGCGTGTCACTCCTGTTAGTAGGTTTGAATAACTAAAACAATCCTTAGCTCAATTCTATAACTTTACAGATACTTTATGTAAGGATTTCAACTGCTCATTCTGATTTATACTTTAAAGTCACAAGGTATTCATTTACTCTTAAATTACCAACATCAATCGTTCGTAAAAGTCTCTTCTTCGTATTCCGATCTCCTCGAACTCGATATCCAGAATTCCGTGCAAGTAAAATGCTATATATTTAGCCCCAGTTACAGATGCACAGTCATCATTGGGTAGCATCTGCCTCCTGAACTACCTTTAAAAAAATTGAAATCTCTTAAGGGCTGCATTGAATTGCAGATCTCCGCCACATCCCTCGGGTAAATATGCAGATAAGCATCAGGCGATAAGAAGAGTCATTTCTCCGGTCAATCGAAGACGAGTTTCTCCAACCGGCAAAAGAAGAAATCATTTTTCTTCTACTCATCTGTGTTTTTTTTTTCTTTAGCGCTACCGGCCCGAGATCTATTGCGCATGCATAGAGAGAAGAAGAAGATGGCAGCATGAAATCGGTTGGGCTGCGCGACGCGGTTTTCAATCGGCGCTCGATTCCTCCCCGCTTGGCGCGGATAATCCGATAAGGAAGGACCGATAGAAGTTAGTGCTTTTCGGGAACGCGGGGATGGCAGCTATTGGAAATCTCATCTCGTCTGCTCTGCTTCTACGCGAGAGAGAGAGAGAGAGAGAGAGAGAGAGAGAGAGAGAGAGAGACGTATATACCTCATTCTCGACCGGGATTATCACGCCCTGACGCACTCACAATCTCGCACGAAATGTACCCCCCGAGGGGTGGCACTTTCTCTCTCCGATTTTTCGCCTCCCCCTTGCCGGGCGCTTCTTCTTCTTTCGAGAGCTGCGAAACGGCCTGTTATGTGTACCGACGCGAGAGTATCGCTTTTAAACTCTCTCTCTCTCGTTGCTCCTCGAAATTTTTCAAGCGGCGAAATACTCGAGGCTCGTAAAAAAGACTGACTGCCAATTTATATCTCGTGTTGAAGAAGTGAATGTGCATTTTTATGCCGAATTTTGGACATTAAGCTACGATACAGTGTGCTAAAGTGTAATAGATTTGCAAAACAATCTAAATCACAAATGGAGAGTAGATTACATTTTGGTAATAATATTTTTTATAAACTAGTTGAAAAATCTACTGATATAGACAGAAACTATGATAATGTATTTTAAACCATATTTATAGTACAAAATTTAAGTATAAATTGTTGAAAAACAGGATAGTCAAATCTGATCTAGAAAGTGTAAAATTGGTAGGTGAATGAAAGTGATTTTGCGATCGGAAATGTAAAATTGTATATTGCTAGCGCATTGTGCAATGAAATTTTACGATGATATACTCAAACTGATTTAACTTCGTGTATTATATAATCTTTGGTTTTGGGTGCAGTCCAAGTTGCATACAACATTCATCTTTAATGATTATGATAGAAAGCGATTTAAATTTTTTCAGAACTCGCACCGATTCTAAAATTTAATAGTCATTGCTGTTTTACATGATTGCTTGCATTATTGTATTGGCTGGTTTCATTATGTAACTTGCATAATTATAGTCGCAATTATTTTTCCACGGTATTTGCTTTATTCATTGAATCCTACTACAACAGAATTCGATATAACAGCAAAAATTATTACTGTTCATTTATCATATTACGCATGATTTTGCAAATAATTTGGAAATAGATATCAAATAGTTAAGTATACTTTAATACAATATATATGTTCCTTGAATAATTTCCAAAAGAAAATAAACGAATGCTATGTATATAAACTACTCCTTGTTGTAAATAATTAAACATCGTGTATCATCCATAAAAACTTTTCATTCAAATAGCAAAATAAACCAGAAAATCCGGTTTCCTTTTAAATTCGAAGATAGCAGAACCGCTTCGCCATATGTGCTAATTCATTCAATCACCTTAGAACTGAATGGACACTCAATCAGATAACAGACGAATCAATAGGAATCACAACAGCAACAACGGGAACAAGAAAAATGTCATCGTTCAGCGAAGAGTGCGTGTCTATTGGATAAAGGAGACGAGAGAGAGACGAAAGAGAATAAGCATACGTATACACACGCAGACCGAATCGACAAAGAAACAAAAACTTGCGCGCGATGATGAAGAAAAGAGTCGAAAAAAGGGGATAATGCGTATTTACACACGTACGTATACGCACGTGCCATATATTCATTCATACGCACACATGTACACCAACACACAGATAGCAAGTAAAAAGTTAATCAATCGTTTTCTGCTGCGGCTGTACCAGCAAGTGGCATTGTTTGCTCGTGGCTCAGCGTTAATTCCTATTTGCAGACTCGATTGCTGCGGACGGATGGATTTTCCTTTTCATAATCCGCAATACCCGACGTAGTAGTGTCGGTCGTCCACTCAAAGGCCCAATACACACATACTCTCTCGCACATCTATACATATAGAAATACATTTATACACTGTATATATATATATATATATACATATATATATGTGTGTAACAAGGCGGGGGTCGGTCTGATTGCGGCCGCACGAACGAGATTCATTCATAGTACGCCGATTCCACGGAATCTCACCGCAGAAGTCCTTTGATCCGTTCAATTGATTCCTTCGATTACCCGCGCTGTGCTCTGTAGGTTAGAGAGAGAGAGAGAGAATGAGGGGGGGGGCTATATCGTGCTACCCTCGGTGCCACCGCAATCCCGTTAATTATTCCGTGCGAGTTTCGGCGATGCGTGTATATACTATATACGCGCGGATGTATTTCGAGGTTGGCGAAGAGGAGGAGGGGGAAGGAGGGGGGGGGGG
>UELV01143011.1:0-10246 GCA_900490015.1 Megastigmus stigmatizans | reverse complement strand
GCCCAAGGGACTCAGACCCATTCAATCAAGGACCCGGAAAATTAGGAAAACACCAAAAAGGAGAGAAGAAAGCCTACCCTTGACATTGCTACTCTAATCAGCGCTCAACACCACCACTCTCTCGCTGGCCCAATTACGCCCACTCAACTACAAGGCGGGTCATCGTTCTTTAAAAAAGTGCACGCATCGCGCTGCAAAAGTAGTAGAGATTCCAGAGTCCACTCCGGAACTCGAAACTGTCAAATTCAAATTCCAGTCAAAGTTCAGTTCGTTCGTCCAGTGCAGCATCATCACTCTTAAAAGAGTAAATTTTTACAATTTAATGTTTTATTCTGTTTCTATCCTTTCCTTTATACACGCACACTCTCACTCGCACACACAACATTCCTGGGTAATTCAGGACTCAATTTAATATTGAGTTCGCTGGATTATCCTTGCACAAATCTGATCTTCGTTCAGGGGCAATAGCTCGCTGGGCGAATAAGGATATACATTTCCGATCTTCATTCGGGAGCACTAGCTCGCTGGGCGAATAAGGAACACACACACATTCACCATTATACGATTTAGTTCAGGGGCAAATAGCTCGCTGGACAAATCGAATAATTACACAAGCACACACTACTAACTGTTAAAATTTAGAAATCGTTAAATACAGAATCCCAAGCTATTAGGCGAAAGCCTAGGCTTAAAAATAGTTAAACACTTGTGCGTCGCTACCGAAGTAACAGTGGATTGTTATGAATCGTTTATTCGCAGTGTACAAGGTTATTCGCACATATTCGTACTTTATACACAATGAACTTTTCATCTGTGCAGAGATAATGTTGAAGTTTCCAAACTAGCCTTCTCTGGCGATCGGCATATCGTATTTTAACAGCCGTCTCAAAGTTTCCAATGCGTTCTCAAGCTACGATTGCAGCTGCTCTAATTTTGTAACATGCAAAAATAATTTCAAGCCTCGCTTCAGAGACTATGCTCGCCAAGAACTTCCAAGCTCGCAAAAGGTATAAAAGGCGTAGAGCGGCAGCAGCAGCACGATCGATA
This sequence comes from Megastigmus stigmatizans, assembly GCA_900490015.1. Classification (NCBI taxonomy): domain Eukaryota; kingdom Metazoa; phylum Arthropoda; class Insecta; order Hymenoptera; family Megastigmidae; genus Megastigmus; species Megastigmus stigmatizans. The sequence goes on along the minus strand of UELV01143011.1, from coordinate 9,199 downwards.
AAAAGGTGTACGGATCTCAGGCGTGCACACACCCCAAATCCACGGGGCCAAAACTTTCCATTAATATCGCGATCAGCAGTCACACACACACACCCACACACCGAATGCAAATCCAATTTCCTACCTCCCATGCGCACACCAATCGCCGTGCCATCCTCACTCTCGCCAACCGCATACGTGAAGAATCTAAAAAATACTCTCTCTCTCTCTCAACCATTCACCTACAACTCCATTCTCCTGTGCACACACACACACACACACACACACACACACACACACACACACACACACACACACACACACACGCAGACGCACACATACAAATACAGACGTGGAATAGAAATGGAGATAGGCAGGAGCACCGACACGCATCGATCATTATACATATATCCTCCTTTCAAAGCCTCGACACCCAATTCAAGCTCTCTCGCTCGCGCTGCTCTCGCATATCCGCTCCACAAAACTCTGACTCTCTCTCTCTACGTACTGTATATACGTTTATACGTCCACCTACACACGCGAGGTGTTAAGAAGAAGGAAATTGAAATAAAGGGGCCGAACGAAAAGAAACCCAAGGTGCAGTTTGTGTGAGCGAAAAGCTTGCTGCGCGAGGGTTGAAATGTGGAATTGTTTGCTCGGCCTGTTGTTCTGTGATATATATCGTAGATGAATTAAGGTTAGTCAGCAGAAATTTTTAACCGATTCATGGTGATCCGCGCGAGAAAACGTTCTTATTTTGCGCTAATGCTGTGTATCGTGATAACAGCAGTAACAAGATTGCGACTATGGTCTTAGTCTGGTATTAATTGTATAGCATTAAATCGTGGCTGCAAGAGTAACAATTGCTGTTTGTGGGTCATCAGTTGTAGCGATGATCGATACAAAAGTATGGTAAGGTCTGCTTTTGTTTTTCGCTTAGGGTCGTAAAATGTTACCATGCAAATCATTGTGTAAAATCTTAAAGGCGGTTTTATGTTTAATGTTGGATATCATTTTCGCCAATCTTGTAATGAACATTATATCTGAATAATCATGCAAATCCATCGAATTAAGCATTCTCTGTACTTTCTTTAAAAAGCACATTCTAATTGAGATTCTATTGTAGCCTAGGAAAAACAATTGTTTCAGACTATATAAACAACCATTTAAAAAGTGCTACCTCGTCAGGAGCAACTTCGCCACCCCTTGCCCCAACAGTTTTCAGTTCATCAAACACTGCATAAAATGCACAAAGTTTCAAGGATATTCCATTCTCCAAACTGGACCAACAGAGCCAGAAGACCACACCCTGTAAATCTTTTCCTGCACATACATTATCAACTGCACAGCACGTGTATACCGTAGACTCACTCCCTCCCTCTCATTCTCCTCATTAAAGTGCCAAGCAGGGCGCACTGCAATCGATGCCTCCGTAGCACACCACTAGCACACATCCACCAGCCACCCTTTTGCCAGGCGCACCGGCACATGAAAAGCTTCCGCGCGCGCCTTTCCTCAAATTAAGGGCTGTCTATGTATGTATGAATGTATGTGCATGTGTACAAGGGTGGCGCAAACACGCGAACGCGTATCCATAGAGACGTTCGTGTTATTTACGCGCCGTTAATAAAGCGCAAGAAGGATCTATGGGCTCTTGTTGCATGCGCGTGTAAGCCTCTCTCAGCATGCATATATGTGCGCGTGCACGTGTATAGTTAAACGAGAGAGAAAGAGCGAGATAGGAGGTAAAGGTGTCTTTTCGAACCGACGCGTTGGCACGAAACGCCTATTCGTTACGTGCTTTCTTTTGATCCTTTGGCGGCTGTCCGCGGAGAGACGAGAAAGAGGGAGCGAGTTGGGCCTGATGTACATTCCTCACTTAGATTGCACGTGGATGATGAAGGAAATATATGTTTAGTATCAAGAGCAGATTGCCGCAATCTTTCTTATTTCCTTATGGACTTTTTTTTTGTGTTATTGAAGATTGCAGGGTATTTAAATTCTTTTTGATGGATTTATGCACCTCGATTTTTAAATCTTGTTTCGTATATAAAGATTTAGCGTTCCCTATCGATCTATACTGTTTCAATTGCATTTAACAATTTTTTTAGATGCAAATAGAAACAAATCCAGCTTTACAGATCCCTTGCCGTTCATTCTACGCCTATTCAAAGCGTACAATCTTTCTCTACACACAAACCGAGCCGATGATTTACAATAGTTGTAAATACGGGAATCTGATGAATAAGTCATCGACATAGGAGATTCCAACCGCTACGTCCGAATCGAGCGAAAATAAAGTTGATGTAAGAACTTAAGAACTTGCTTCACCGAAACACATACACATACGCGCGAGTGTAAAGACATTATACAAGAGAGTAAAACTTACAAGGAGATCGTCTTCAGACCTTCGCCGTCTTAGAGCCGCCATTTTAATCGAAGTACGAGAGGGGCTTCTCTCTCTCCATATCACCAAGTGCGTTACATATTTTATGGATGGGTATTCTCTAGAATTCTTACTACCTAGAGAATCCTTAATATTTTATTCAATTGGAACTCGCTATTCGGTAGACACTGACGTTCCTACCTTTTACATCCCCAGAGATTGCTATATGTAAAACAATACTCGTGCAATGATACTGGCTACTATAATCTTTTAAAGTGCAAATGCACTTGAGATCGATGGGATTTTACAATTTGAAGAGGTCGATTATATTGTAAATTAAATGATTTTTCTTTTCTCATTTTGTTTGTTCTCGCAAGGATTATCTAGCCATTGAAAATTCATGGAGTTTAAACACTCAAACAAGTTAGAAGAAAAACTTAGTAAAATCAAAGCCAATCCCTCAGTGGTAAGTTGAAGGCTTTTACTGGTACTTCTTATTGACCAATAAAACTGCTGTGGAATTCAATCAAAAAGCAATATTTTTTCATTGCTTTCCGGGCAGTAAAACTACATAGAATCCGCTCAAGTGTTTTAGACAGAAACAAAATCCGATCCTTATTGGTTAAAAACCATAACACTTTCTTATTACCTCTTATAACTGCAGACATTTCCGTTATCAAGATTTCCTCTGTTATCTATCAAAATCACACTCTGCTTAAATATCCGACCTCGTTTTCATCAGATAAAAATAATGGAAAATGACCATCGAAATAAAATAATTATTTTATTTCGATTGCCAATGTTTAGATCGTTTCCGATATAATAATATTCTGATATGATAATCAAATTCATGCGCGGCTACCTGGATGAAAATATCATTTTTATCTTTATTCCCTATCAAAAATGTTCGCTCCTTAATAGTACGCGTGTATACAACAAGAGCAAATCGAAATTCTTTTAGCATCAAGAGTGAATATGGAATACAAAATGACTCATGGGTATCACATTTGGTAACTGCAGCGCATGCAGCGAGCGTCTCTAACAACGCATACGATTGAAATTGGTGCCCCGAAGGTTTGACAACTTGTTCCGTCCTTTAACATAACCTAGAAACTAATGAATTAGTCATTTGTATATATATATATATATATATAGGAAACATTCTCGAGCATTGCCATTACACTTATACAATCTGATTAGCCTCAAAAGCTCACCATTAACCGCAACGAACAGTTTACTCGCTTTTCGAAATGCGGTGCTCGAAGTGGAGAACACAAATTCGGTATAGTCTCGTTTATTTTAAAACAGCACGAATAAAATGGATTAAATTACAATATGATTTCGATCTCGTGAATAAGCTCACGATTACCATTGCATTCACTCGCTAAAGGCTACATTGTTCTTTTCCTCGAACGATCCTCTCGGTAAAAAGGCATGGGGTGAAGCAAAAGCCCCTTGTTTTAATTGCTTCGCTCGTAAATTCACGTACCATTCACGGGTAATGTAATTTAACCCTTTCTCGTAAAATTAACTGCGTCGTATACGTATCGGCTTAACAATACTTGATCTGGTCTCCAGACGCCAACTACGCGATATAAAATGAAGACTCTTATTAAAAAAAGAAAGTAATTATCGGACCAAAAAATATTCTGATATTTAGAAGCCAAAATTATACCACTATTGTTCACATTAATTGTACCAAGAGGCCAAATGCAAATTGTTAAACAATGCGCATACTCAGGATACTACTTGACCCAGTTTTTTCGCGCTATCAAGAACCTTTTCCCTGCATTGATAAATTAATGAAAGTCCTTCTTTGCTTTGATTCCGCTTGCACAAAGTCGGTGCACTCACATTCCCAGCCTTTATCATTTGAAATTTGTTAAATGTTAAAATTTATTATAAGTCATTCTTTATATTTTTAAATTAAACAAAAGCGAGCAATAAAATTTTTTGCTCGCTGCTTAAAAGAATATTTATCACGCTATGTAGGTATAAGGCGTGTATAAAAGTGTGCAATATCTTTGTGCGGATAAGTAAATTCATAGATGGTTTAACAAAGGGACAGAAATCAGGACAAGTATCCTTACAGCGCATTGAGCTGGTGGTACTAGGTCGTGCAGGCGGGCTTTTTGAAAATTTATTTCGACGGATACTTAAGTTATCGATTTGAGAGAAAGAGAGAGAGAGAGAGAGAGAGAGAGAGAGAGAGAGCGAGAGAGAATGATCGCTGTGCAACTGAGGAACTAACGTTTATTGAACTTTAGATATACATATAGTCAAATGAGCAAAGTCTGATAATAAATTGTTTCCTTCTAGAGAAAGCTTTTTAATAGTAAAAAAAAGAGTTTAAACTAAAAACATGTTAGAAATGTGTTTTGATGTTCTTTGGATCATATATTTCAATGTTTTTGGAAAATGTCTGTATGAATGTGTGTGTGTGTGTGTATAGATGCATATGCTATTTTATATTTGATATATGTGCTATACATATAGGAATGATTAATTAATTTAGAGGAAGTTACGCGTCAATGAATTGACAGCGGTTTTTTTTACCATGGCAACATGAATTTTACAAGAACTAATATGGTAAAAATGATGCTATTATATTATATTTAAATTGAATTTTATAATATATATTTCGTACACTCGCTTTTACGATAAACAAAACATTCTCGCCAATAAAACAGCCCACATACCAAGCCGCAAAAAGCCCATAAACCATTCAATCATCGTATTCCACGGCAATAACCACAGCTGACACGCTGGTGAAAAACACACGAGGTACCCCCGCGAGCTATATACAGCCGAAAAAAAATCATCTCCGCCAGTCTCGCGTAAACACGTAGACAGCGGTGGCGGCGGCGGCAGAAGCAGCAGACGAGGATAAGACAGCTAAATGGTATGCATGTAAGGACGCCGGGTTAAGCATCGGCGCCTATAAGGTCGCGGTAATGGCAGTGTATGAGCGCGCGAGTCTGTGCCGGGGTGTCTTGTGCCTTGAATTCGTAATGCGATAAAGTTGCCTTCTCAGGGACGTCTCTCTCTCTCTCTCTCTCTCTCTCTCTCTCTCTCTCTCTCTCTCTCTCTCTTTGGAAGGCTTTGATCGCTCGACTGGCATTGTGCATAGGCACCGCCGGCTGCCGAGCAGCAGCGGCTCAACCGGTAAACCCAGAGACGAGGTGCAAGAGAGTCCTTAGAGGAGAGCAAGGAGCTCTCCAAGGTATATGTAAAGTGCGCACGACCGAGTGAATTTTCAGAATATGGATGGACGGCGGAGAAAATGAATTTTTTATGAGTGCAGATGGAAAGAGAATATTTACACCAGGGGTACGTTAGGCACTATGTAGCTTTGAGGAATATTGAGCTTCGGTTATAATTTAATTAATAATTTTTGCTATAGAATTTTCTTTTTTATCAATGCTCATGTTTTTTTCCAGGATATTCGAGAATGTTGATACGAGAACTAAAATTTCATTTTATAAGCAGCTAACCATTGGAGCAAGCATTGCAATTCCGTTTGTCAGCCCGCGCGATCAAACACTGCGCGACAGCACGCACGAGAGAAAGACGGACGCGGAATATAATGCAGCACGTGGGAGTGTGTGTATATATATATAAAGACAGACGATATGTGCACAGGGCTCAGACATGGGAAATCGAAGCTCCCGCGACATTTTCCTCCTTTTTTCCATTTTAAATCGCCGTATGTATATATAATACATGTATACGGGACGTTCGATATGCGGATCGATGTACACCCTCTCTCATTCACATTTTATCCCCCGTGCATGCAGTACTTTTTCTTCTGCTTTTTTTTTCGTGCGTGCAACGCGATGAAAAGCTTTTCAGCCGAGTGCAATGTGCAGCTCTTTTTATTCGTTTATGTACATCGCGGATGTGTGTATGTGTGTGTGCGTGTGTGCGTAATGCAGGCGGGTTATTGTACGACGAGGCGCTTGAACTGGTTATATTGTGGAAGAGAGCCGACGGTTAATGGCCAAAGTATTGTGCAGTTTGTAACTGCTATGCGAATTTTTTTTACGGGGCTTTTCATCCCGGCGCTTCAAAGTATAGATGAAGGGAAAAAATAGGGTAGGTTATTATGTTTGGCGAAAGCTCCGCGGGAGGAACGCGATCCTGTCATTGTTAGTTCGTTGATATCGGTGCGGCCTTTTCGGTGGGATGCGGTTTGTTGGGGGATTGAGAACAATTAAATGAACGGAATGAAAGGCGACTTTTAAAATTTAACAGAAATACGTTTGATTCGGTAAACGAACTATTTTATGCGAGAACTGTTTATCTGTTAAAATAGAAAATAATTGGAATTTTTTATACTTGATGCTTGCACTTCCGTATTATGTAAACACATTGTTATACAACTAAAAAGTCTACTTTTAAGGTGCGCACGCTTCGACGGGCAAAATTTTAACCTGCACAAAATATGCAGTTAACAGTTTACTCCCGTATATATTCCCTCGTACGCGGCGATAAATTATAAAACACAATATATATGGGACATATCGCTAACCCCCTCTCGCCCATATAACCTCCGTGTACACAATTTTTCGCCGCGCAAAATCGTTTCGTGTTTTTGCCGCCGTTTTACACATTATAACCGTCGTAAAACCTTTCGTTTTTTTTTTTCGTTACTTTTAATTCCACTCGAAGTAAGTATTTATAGCTTATGGAGCCATAAGAGCATCGAGAGTTCATATATATATATAGATATACATTTACGGTACTTATGCTAGCCACGACCAAAGAAGAAGGGCGTAATAACTTTTCTGCGAGAGAGCTTATTTTGCTTTTACACGCATATATATTGGCGTCCGTTGCGCGGCACAAATGAACGCGAATTATCGTGAACTCGAACGAGATCGACACCGCGGAACGTGTTTAGTGAATTTAATGCGGCTTCGGAGTGTTTTTAATATTATATTATATGTAGAAGTAGTGTATAAATTTATACGAGAGGGAGTAAAGCTGATGGTAAAGTGTGCGCTTTACGATATTAGCTACAAGAATGCGCCGAAAACAAAGTAAAAGTGCTATTAGGGTTTTGTAAGAGTATTATCAGCTCACGCTTTTTGCGTAATTATTATTTTAAATCGGCTTCGTGCACCCGAGAATATTTTGCAACGTTGATGAATAGCCGAAATTATTTTAAATATATTTAAATATCGGCGCGTTTTTTGCGGTTTCATACACTAAAGAAGTCGGTCTATGTATACTGCAATAGAACTTTTTCTTCGATCCATAATTATGTAATTTATTTAACGATGAACTACATTAAATGCGCTTTAGAAATTTCCTTCGTATATTTATATTTTTATCACATGAATTCATTTATTTCTCAGCTTTTAAGAGATTCGCTATACGCGCCAAACAACGAGAGTCCGCAGTTTGCGATATATAATTTCTGTATTCCAACGTTTCGCCAATATCAATGAGAAACTCGTCTGTTATAATAAGTACTCAAACTTTTGCGCGAATATCCACAAGGCCGAATCTCCATATTCAAACTCCCTCGCGATAGATTTTTCAGCTCGTCCTTAACAATAGTGCATCTTTAATGCGCACATAAAAATGTGTGCGTATATATACACGCACGAAGCTGAATGGAATAAATACCCGCGGACACGAAGGTGCATATTAAAAACCCTCCCGGATTCGCGCATTCAACCAGATCATAATATTATAGTTCCATTGTCATTCGCCTCGTCACCAAGATAGTAAACAACATATACACCCATATATAAAATCGTAAAGCGAAGTTTACATATATATATATATATATATATATATAACTTGTGTTGAGGATATAAACTTTCATGTACGTAGCGGGTGGCGCTTTAATCCGCTGAGTTGCACGTGTCGATATATATGTATACACACACATATAAGTATATACGGATGCAGAAAGAAGAAAAATTCTGGAATGAAGCGCAGACGCCGTCGCGAGATCCTTATTGCGCACTGGTAAACGGGCGATGACGTCAGTCGGAGATATTTTTGTATGACGCGGGAAGGGATTCGCCAAGGATTATTCGACTTTGATTTTTCAAGTAGCGATCATTAGCGTCGTTAAAGGATTCGTATACTTTAATGCGAGTATATTTTAATGCGATATTAAAATATTATATAAGAGGCATGGGAATTACGGTTATTTACTAGATGTGATAAATTCAAAAGCTCATAATTTAGTGCTCTTATAATGCTCTTTCGAAATTTAAAAGTATACATATCTGTAACACTTTTGAAACTATATAAGACATAGAATGCCGCATTATCGATAAAGCAGCAATAGACTTAAACGTCAAACATTATATATACATACAGATGCAACATCTTTCCCTTATCATCCCAAACATAATCTCTCCAGCTTATTATACGATACGATATCACTCTCAAGATAAGCAAACACACTGACCTCGTATAAAAAAGGCCAGCGCTAATTATCGTCTCCTTCTCCTACACTTTCTCTTCCAAACGCCCGAGAAAAAAAAAACTATCGAGCCGATCACACACACAGAAAAACAGCCGATTACACGACAGAGTGCAGAGCCACTCGAAAATTTCAACAGCCGCACGAAGAGAGAAAGAAAGAGAGATCCTGATGTACAGAGAGAAGAAAAAGGCGAGTATATATCCACCCATAAATCATAGAGCGGCTGCACATCCTCTCGCGGCGCGGCTTCGAAAGCGATAATAACACAGGCAGCCGCGAAAGCGCGATTCTTCGGCTGCTCCTATCCCATCGCCGCTCTCGCCACGATCATCATCGTCTAGTCGTCATCGGGCGTTTACTCTCTCTCTCTCTCTCTCTCTCTC
>UELV01143008.1:17216-27858 GCA_900490015.1 Megastigmus stigmatizans | reverse complement strand
AACCCTATACACCTGGACAACGAATGCGACCGAATTCCACACCTAGACACAAAAAGCTTCGAAGCGCACTACCTGGACATCGTCATCGGCAGTCCTGTACTCCTAGTCATCGAGTGCGACCGCATTCAATACCGAATAGAAACCGTACATATCCCGTAATTATAATATAATACTGTAAAACGATAAATAATATTAAGTCGCATAATTATATCCTGTATAAAGAATGAAAAAAATAAATCTTTTTTAAAGAGCACAAATAATTTATTAAGAGCCTTTCGTATTATAGCCATAGACTAGTAAAACAAATAGATGACGCAAAGAAGCGCCTAACCCGCAAGTTCCCTCTCGCACGCTGATTGGCTGTAGTGCTCATAGTCCGTTTATGCTCATGGTCCTAGTCTCCTTTATACTTCGAATTTGTTTTCTAACCTCAATAATTTTTTTCCCAAATCAACCAATTCATATAAAAATCGCCCAGACCAGCAATCGCTGCGTTCGCGTGGAACGAGTATTTTTGGGAGAATCGCTACATCTTCTCCATTTTTTATCTACCGACCTGAAACTTTCTGAAAAACTTCTTCGAATGTTGATGAACAAATCTCTCGCTGGAAGTTTCTCGAGTCTTAAACTTCCCTCGATACTTTTTTTCGTTGAACTTACTTAGTCTTATAAAAAGAGGCTTAGTGGTTTGTGATTAAATTTTTAAGTGAAAACTTTGTAATATGTAACCTTTTATGGGTTTTTCAGCATCGTTAGGGTTTTTTACAATACCATACCAAAAATGAAGAAGATTCTTTCATATTTGTCAAAGTTAGAGCGATTCAAGTTTTAAAAATGTATTAAAAATGAGTTTCACAATTTTTCAGTTTTTATTTTTTTCCTCAGTATCTAAACATTTTACAAAAAAAAAATAAAAAAATAAAAAAGTTGCCTTTTTTGATCCTCTAGACGATAGTATTTTTTAAAATTAATTTCCACAAATTTGAAAATTTCGTCACAGTGACAATACATTCTAGCTTGCGGCAGCCGTTCCATGCGCTCAGGACCTTTTAGAATCGATGCCTTCAATTATATAATATATTCAATGGTTATATTGTCGGTATATTATACCTTTTGAAAAGGTTCTTTGATATATTTCTTATTTAATTAGCTAATTGAATTTAAATTTGTTTGTATACATGTAGAATAAATTAATACAATTATTTATAAAACTTGAACTATCTATTAAAATATCTGAACCTGTCATCTTCCTAGATAGCGTTGATATCTAGGAACTGCTTGAGAAAGAATCTCACAGATGAAGGAAAATGTTGAATGAGAATATCCAATATTAAGAAAATACATATGATTTTCATAGCGAAATTATTTATTTCGTCATTTTCAGTATTGTAGAAAGCCTTGGTAATTGGCTTAAGAATTTGTTGGTAATACTGATTTATTCCAGCCTCCTCAAGATTCTTCAACACAATCTGTAGTTTCTCTGTGAACGGAGATTCATAATTTATATACGTAAATGGTTCTGAGGCAAGAAAACGGGCACTTGGTTATCTTCATGGTTAGCTTTTGACACCTATTTCTTTGTAATCCAATCAATTCATTTTTGCCAGTCTTTCGGACATGACACAGATAGCATTGCTAAAGTTTCCAAATAGCCAGATGCATTCCTGAGTAGACAATAGGGTCTTAGTTTTTCGCTTGAGTCTTTTCAGTATAGGATGATCAGAATTAAAGAACAGTGAACATCAATCTCCTTATAAGTGTAAAAAAAATGACTCCTGAACGAATCGGAAGTCCAAAATATCACTGTAGAAGACATTAGCGTAATTTATCGCTATGATAATGAAGCACAAGAAAAATAACTTCTAGGTAGTTGTTTGCGGTTGATTTTCAGACGAAATTTCCAGTAACATTGCAGTTACGTTGAAGGTAGTCCAGAAATCATCGTCGAAATTTAACAATTTCTTCGCGCGTATGAGACCAACTAAAGCTCATCAACACTGTGATTATATAAGTGAACGAGTTATTAGGAGTGAGCAGCTTGAGATTTTTTAAAATAGGAATAATGGGCACGAAATTTTCACACATTCTGCTCCCTTGCAAAAAAGAAAACTTTGTTACTCCAAGATTCATGTATATTCGCTTCATACTTATATTTTACATGCTATTCACCAAATTTTGCATTCAAGAAATCCTGGTCCTATTAACGTAAGTTTTGTTACGAATAATATTCAACCTGAAATTAAGTTTCTTCGCTGCTATCAATATTCATCTCATTATTTTCACTTACTAAATTTCCGTAACTGAACGATTTTAAACAATATATTTTCGGCGTAGTCAGATTATATCCGTGCACATGCAGCAATTTATCGGGGAAAACTTCTCCACTGTTGTCGAATGGATTGAAGCGATGAATTACTGGCATGGTTCGCTCTTTTGCTAAGTTTACTTCGCTTAAGACCGTTTCTAGGGGGCTCAGATCATAATGTCTGTCTGCAGAAAAAATACCGCTGTACTTTTAGCTAGACGACTTTTCCGAGGAAACACTTTCAAAATCTTGCAATATCGATGCTCGTCCTATATTTTATAGTTAGATTCTAGGTTTTGGTTATACACGGAGAAAAAACGCTAGATATACTGAAGATATACGTAAGTGTTACGCGAGTGATCAAGTACTCTCCCGTAACATCAAAAATTTCGAAACTTGAAAATTCGTAACACACTGTTATCATTTGGAAGAAAAAATATATAACATTAAAAATAGGATTTTGTTTTGTATTTTTTAGACCAATTAGAATATATTTTTTAAGGTTTTAGCACATTCAATAAGTTTTTACATGTATTCAAGAATATTTAGTCAAAATTTCGAAAGAATTTCGGCAAAGTATTCTTAAATACTCTAGCTTTCATGCACATGCGTTCGAGTAATGGCGAGTTGAATAAAATATAACATTTAAGATTGATCAATGATAATCGCGTTTTCTGCATTATCAGTTACCGTTTTCGTATACAGTTTATAACTGATCCTCTGGTACGCCTTTCAACGCGTTCCAATGATAACTGATGCTCTCACAAGGTAAATTCAAAAATAGTATTCGATACAGTTATCGACTGCTGGTTATATATAGATGGTAGTAATAAATTTCATCCAAGAGTTTGAAAAATTATTTTATTTTTATTTTTTACAAATATTTTCTCATTGATTCTGTTAAACATATGTATCGAACAGTTCTTATTCAATGAGGTAAAGTAGAACGTAAAAATATATTACAAATATTTTGTGTATTATTATACGAAATTGCTGAATGACATTTTTCATAACACTTTTATTTATTTTTAATTTAACCAATCAATAACAATTATTAATCAGTTTTTTTGAATGTATAATCTTATGAATATGTATGATAATATATAAATAGTCTATAACATGTAATCATTCGTAAAAAATTTTTGCAGCATTAAACTTAAAAAGAGAAAAAAACGACTACAATAAAGTTCTTTTTATGATCTTTTTTTGATTTTTTTCTTTTCTGATCTTTATTGAAAAGGCGCTTTTCCAAGACTAACAAATTCGAGATATGGACACATTCTACAACTTCGGCTTTTAACATTCTTTCTAAGTGAAAGTTTGCGCTTTTTTCCAGAAAAAAGCCGCGCATAATTTTCTACAACAGCAAAATCACCGTCCGCTTTAAAGCAGCGACGTGAATAAAATACAATACTCGTTGTTTGCGCAATGAGATTTTTGCTCTGCTCTTCTCCTAAACATTATAAACTTGGATATTCGTGTATTATATATTTTGTACAATACTTACAAGTACGTTTATTTTATAACAAGTGACATATCAAATAACAACGTTATAAAAGTGTAAAGACCTCCAAAATAATTGACAATTTCAATTTCCAAGATTTCCATATAGTTATTACATTTTCTTACGTTTATTCCTTAAATTTAATGACTTAAGAATTATTCGTTGAGTAAACATAAAATTACAGGGTTGGGTTTCTTCATACTATTTATCATTAATTACAATAATTACATCTCGGTATATCGTATAAAATATACATAAATTCACAATGAATATGCAGTTTTAATCGATTAACCAAGAACAATAATCGTTACAACAATATAGCTAAATTTAAATTGTTTTTCGATAGATCAATTTTTGTGTCGCTGTCGCGATTTTCCTATCGTTAAATTTCTAAATTACAATATGCACACATCGCCTAAAAACAGAGGGACAATTAAAAAAAGCGCGACCATTTGCCGTCTCTCGGATTGTTAAAACATCGCGACGAGTCGGAAAGACAAAATGTATGTCGCAGTTGTTTATATACGTGAAAAAGGTCTTATAGAAGCACCCAAGTAAAAAAACCATTTATGGATTTTAAGAGATAATAATACAAAATCAATTAGATCTTCAAATGTAATTAATCTTATACCATTCATTCGAATGCGAAATTTTGTAATTTATAAAATGCTAAAAAAAATTGAATAGTATCGAATGCTGTATCAATTCAACTTACAATTACTTGTCAATCAAACTTTCTAGCATATCGATTTTATATTTTTACCTTTGTGCAAATTGTCTTTTTACTCTGGACAAGGAATGAAAAGAAACAGTGGTTTATCTAAATAATTGATTGTCGCCACACAATACCTCGGCTATAATGGCACTCGGAGTAGCGCAAGGAATCGCATTTTAAATTTGTTTTTGTTTCCACAGCCATAGCAAGTGTTTAGATTGTTCTGTTTTTTTTCCTGTTTTCATAATCGCTATCTGTAAGAGTTCGTCTACTGCACCTATACTTTATAACACGATTTCCCTACGGAATCGCGATACAAAAATATATTTTGTATGTAATTTTTTTTTATCTTTTTATCTTAAAGATCAAGAGATTACCGGGTACTGGTATTAAATTTATAGTAGGGGTTTTTTCAGATACTCATGAATCTAGGAATGAAGTAATCATTTTCTTCGATTATCGGCATTACTTTAGCAATGCGAAACAGAAATACATTTTTTATATACATGGTATTCGTAATTTTTATTTATAATAGATAACCAGATATATAATTCAATCTAGTCATTTATCTGATTATGTATATACACAGTTACGAACAGAAAAATCATTTTGTTTCACATTTCAAAATTACACCGTCATTTACAAAGATCTGCTGTTTCAGAACTTTGTACCCCAGATACCCTGAGTACCTACATTTGTAGGTCCCCTTGACTGCGAATCATTTCATACATTCTGCCCTAAAAGTAACTTCTGAAAGAAAGTGGAATGCATAAAGTACACTTTAACTATATTGCGCTAACAAAAAATGAAGAAATCACCCTCTCAAACAGTCTTCATCATCCGTCGACAGAAACACTATAAAACGAGTCGTTCATTTTTGGCCAGCTTGATTAAAAGCTCACATTGCAAAAATCGCCCACCATTAAAACAGCAAACTCAAAAAATAGAAAAGTACTACTTCAATTATATGCCTTTTATTTAGCACGATAAACTCAATTATTTTTTACGCATATAAAATGAAACATTTATGTCCACTATATACACGATTAACTATTTTATGATGAAGCTCGCTTTAAAATATTTCGATTGCTGTCTCGCATATTCAACATAATTTGTGCACTTTAATTGTAAAAGTACGCAATTTCGAGTAATCTCAAAACCTTAATTATGTCACGATAAGTCTGAATTGGTATTTTATTGTAGTTGAATTTCCTTTATGTAAAGATTTTTCTTGCACTATTCATTTACGTATCAAAATTGTTTTATTCAACTGAATAATCTCAATATTCAAATGTAATTTCAACTAAATATTATGTTGTTGCGAGATGAAAAAGTTATTAAAGCAAAAAGCTAGAATTATTCCTCTGTTTGCATGCCATGTTATATCATTATGAATATTGTTAGTGGTTACTTTTAAAATATTAAAATTATAATTACAAATAAGTTTAGATCAGCTATGAATTTAAAATGACAAGAATTGTGATGAATCGAGAATATCTTTTTTAAGCGCGAATTCGTAAGCAATCAATGCATATGATTATATTCAATAGTACGATACCTAAATGTATCATTTAAAACATATAATTCTAATTCTTTTTTTCACTAAATAATCGAAGTAAAGTGAATACTTTACGACAACATCCTTTAAGTGGACGAGCACATTTTCCTCGCACGAATGCACCAGATAAACGATAACGATATAACAGAAAACTGGCATACATGGTAAAACAGTTCGACTCGTTTTCGCGATATAATTGCCCATTCCGCAGAACAAACCAATGCAAACTTTCCACAAGTGTCGAGAGAAAAAGCTGGCACTAAAATATCAGACTTTTTTCCCCAATAACTTGTCCATCGCGCATAAGCGAAGCCAACCGAGCAATCGGGGCATCCTCTCTCGCGAGAGAATCCCAGAATAGAACAGTTGGTGGCCCCGTCGATATATGTCGGCCTTGCAGCCGAAAAACTAACCCCATTCTGAACTTTCTCGCGGCTCACCCATGCGCTCTAAAAAAACAAGGCTGTACACTGCCTCTCGAAACAAATTCAAATCAAAGAGCATCTAACTAAAATCCATCCTCATCCCTCTTATCTCTCTCTCTCTCTCTTTCTCTGCCCCTCGACGACACACAATTGTGAGGAGATCCTCGACGCATCCAACAGAGGTACAAAAATAATATTACTAAATCGTAATCATAACTACAATAATAATAATAACAGCTACGATAATAACAAAATATCAATATTAAAAAAAAGAGAGAGTTGAATAACGACGATGTGGCGGCGATCAGTAAGAGAATGCGGGTTCGTGGCCCATGAAGGCCTGCAGGGCGCTGCGCTTCTCCTCGTCGTCGTTGTCGTCGGACTGCAGCAGTACGTACGAGTCCTTGGTCATGAGGAGCCTGTGCTGGCCGTTGACGATGAAAGACGAGCCCCTGCGTATCGTCCGCTTGCCGAGCTCGATCGCCTCGTGGGTTAGCACGGGATTGCTGTAGCCCCGATAGCTTACGTAGGCCAGACAGATGATGCCGACTAGAATGAGGCCGTAGGTGATGCAGGGCACAGCGACGTCGGCGAACGTCGTGGCCAGGTAGACCCAGCGTCTGATTGGTGGGGTCAGCTCGTCGATGCCCTCCTCCAGCCACATTATCGGGAACATGATGTCCGTGAAATTGGCCACAGCACCGATGTTCGGCTGGTGGTCGACCTTCAGATTCAGCTGGACACGCACCTTACCCTCCACTGGGACGCCCAGTTTCTGGAAGAAACGGAGATAAGAATGAAGGCTGAGCTAATGAAACTTATCAAAGACGGTTAAATTTTTACGAAGAAACCGTGTAAAATGTTTATAAAAGTACAATAATCATCTTGGAGAATATCATTAGTCGAGAGCAGAGACAAATCGTTAGTCATGATTCGACTTGTCAACAGTTCGTGAACATCAAAATTTCCCAACGTTTAATGAACTAAGTAAGAGAATGGATTATTACCGGCTGTATTTTGAAATAGGTTTCGTGCAACTCTGGCACTGGCTTGAGACCGGAGACTGCATCCAACAGTTTTGGATCCGCCTTGTAAAAGTGAGGAAAAGATAGATACACTGGAGCACCTACAAGTAAGAGAAAACATGTGAAGAAATCATTTTCTTTTCAGACGCATATACAGGGTATGCGTGCAGCAATTATACAAATGCATTACGCGCTGTGAACTGATTCAGTAGCCATTACAAAATATTTCATGCTTTTAATTTAACTATTACGATTTTAAAATATATGTATATGTATATATGTCTATATATATATTGCAATTAATTAACAGCAAATAATATTATCGCATGCGCCTATAATATGAATCATCAACAAATAACCATACATAACGATTGTACTAAAATTTACATAATATCTTGTTAAATCTTAGTTCGTTGAAAAATAAAGGTATAGCTTACAAATTGGTATAATTTATAGTTTTAGTATTGCCAAATATCCTAGTCTGATGCATAAAACTTTATAGTTGTATTTTTTTCACATAAGAAATTACACACGAAACTTTTATATGCAAAGCCAGTGAATGTAAAAAATTAAATCAACCAAAGAATCAAACGAACATAAATTCTTGATCTTGAAATGCGACACCGAATATATATTCGTTCCTTGTATCACATGCGTAGAAAAAAAAGTTTAATAAAATCGGGATATTATATGCACTCTTTTTAGACCCGAGAATATATAGCCCACGCAATGAAACAAGCTATAAAAAGAAAATCTGCAAAGTGAATCACTGCTCGAAAAGAAATATTAAAAAAAATATTATCAAAACTACTGCGTCTAAGGTTATTCCAAAAAGTACCAATTTAACATTTGCAGCTCAGCATATATCTTCTTAATTTACTCTTTATCAGGCAGTCGAAGAAAGAATCTCCTGGGGTTTCCCCGCTTATTTTTAAGACCCGACCAACTGTAAAACGAAAGCTTTTACGAGCCCATGCGAGTCATCGGCAGCGAAGAGGAGTAAAAAGAAGAAGAAGAGACTCACTGTACTGGCAAGGGCTAATGTTCTGGAGTCCTCGAGGCGGACAACTCTCCGGCTCGTCCTGGCAAAAGCACTCGTTGTCGGGCGTCTCGGCGCTGGGCGGATCGAAGACGGTGTCGCTCGGCGTGTAGAGGTCCGCCTTGATTCCGGTTTTCTCCGTGGGGCCGCGGTATTTTAGGGGCAGCACCCGACACAGGTCCTTATCGTAGACGTTAACGATGTCGGCTCCGGTCTGATCCCGCGGCGGAAAGAACGAACCTGCCAAAAGGGGAACGGTTTTATTTTGTTTATCGTCTGCATCTTTAATAACCCTTTTTGCTTCTCTTTCCCGTTCTTTAGGTGTACTTTCTCTTTGGGAGACGTTACACCGCAACACGCGTGTGCACAGCTCGGAGCTATTGTGGTCGACGGTATATTTCCGATAATACTTCCTGGCTTTTTTAATTTGCTTAACAAGTTTGAACTAAGCTTTGACTAATTACGATATGCAGTACACGTATCGCGACCGATCTATAGTTTTTTACCGATTCATAAGTGTTATTATACGATATTTATTACTGCAGGTCTGGCTCTTAATAATTTTCATAAATTAAGAGCTTAATGATTCTTATAATTATTCTCTAGAAGAAATATATCTACAAAATTGATAGAAATATCAATGTTCAATAATGCATGTACGGTACATTAAAAGAGAGATAACACAATAACGCTTTGTAAACTGAGAACAATAAAACAGGTTTGCATTTGCTACCGCATTCTCGATTAACCAATCCTTCGTTGTACTCGGTCCTGTAACCTGCTACAGTGCCTCTGACTATAATCTTTTCTGTATGTGCAGATAGTATCAGAGTAAACAGTACCATAACTCTTTCTTAATTATCAAAAATGACAGTAGCACAAGCAGATAAAAGTTTTAAAGAGCACATAAAAATAAAAGTTCTAAACATGATGTTAAAAATGCTTTTAAGCTGAATATATGACCTATCATCGACAATCAAAGAATCAAAAAAATTGATTTACCTTCAGAAGCTCTGATTGAATTGCACGGTGAATCTGACCAATAGGGAAGATGATCCATTCCGTTTAATCGGTTCAATAGGCCAAATTCTCTCATGTCCGTGTGACCCGTATAAATAGTTGAAACTTCTTCCAAAGTCCCGTTTCTCTGTTGCAGAAAAAAAAATTATCACATCAGTTGATAAAACATATATATTCGTATAGTACAAAAATAGCGATTCTCATTCTGTAAATTATCAAGTTGTATGCTTACGCCCAGTAATAAGCCCATCTGCTTCATGGGTCGCCGCGTCTTCGGGAAGAAACTATGGGCTAAGCTGACTAGAGGATCGTCGTAGCCGAAGACGAGTTCCTGGGCCGTAACGGGTACGAAGGGCTGCATGTTGCTTAGGAACATTGACAAGCCCATCGTGATTAATCGCGGCAAGCTCCTGCTCTGACTTGCCAGAGTCTACGTATAAAATAAATACAAAAGATCAATGTGTGTCCGTATAGTTAAGCGCAATAGAAATACTTCTAAGCAAATATTTTTCAGCTGTTTATACAAGGTAAATAAAATGTATGTATAATGGAAACTCACTATAGCTAGGAATAGTGCATTTTTTAAAGTTTCAGGAACAAACTAATTGTATGATTGATTGTAGACTACGTTTATTAGATTAAAATTAATTTGATGCCCGCGCCGAGTGCAAAAACGTGTTTTCAAATAATTTCTTCCAATTAAGAAACACCTGCAGTCCAGCCACTACCCACAGAGTTTTATTTTAGAATGTTAAATCACTTTTTGCACGGATCAAAAGTTCAATTTGCAGCGGGCATACAGGATTATAGGTCTGAACCACAAAGATTCGATTTGACCGTGCTACGAGACTTATTACACGCATTTCGCAAGCTTTCAAAGTGACATAGCGGGAACAATTTCGTATACACCGATAAGTGCGCAAAGGCATTTGTGTATACGAAAATATGCAAGAAAGAGAAAAAAATAGAAGTGACGCAAGTTAAAAGAGGCGGTTCTGCTTTCTGCAACTATTCTAATGCCAGAAATAAATTACAAGCTAGACCTTCGGTC
>UELV01143008.1:0-17196 GCA_900490015.1 Megastigmus stigmatizans | reverse complement strand
CTTCGGTCAGGCCACACTGACTTTCACATGCTAAATTTTAACATTGCCCACGAGAATATCGTAGAATCATTCCGCTCATATGTTTGACTCGTGTTTTACGAATATTTATAAAATGCACTTGATTTTAAAGGTGGCTGTCAGTGATTTATCTCATAATAAATTTGTGCAATTTATGCGCGTACATCAGTATAATATCATTTACTGGTATAAGCATGTTATTAGCGAATGTCAGATGATGCATTTCATATAATATTATGAGAATTATCGTGAAAGTAAATGTCAAAGTATAAGTTTTTGAAAGTCAGTTTTAATAAACTTTAACGCGAACGGCGGTGAAATACTAGGTTTTATTAGTCTGCCAATTTATTTTCCATACAATCATTTGAAATTATTTTCACGAGTATCTAACGGCGAACCACTTACGATATGATTTAAAAGGATGCAACTACTTACAAGAAGTGGAATGTTCGGCACAAGTACTCGAAGATCACCGTCTTTGGACAACTCCGGTACGAAATTGAGAATTTTCTTGTGCTGGTATGTTACTGTTCCATTATCATGGAAAACGATGTTTACCTTCTCCATGTCTTCCCTGTAAAAAGATAAAAAAAAGATACGAACGTTTAATAAACTATCATTATTTCGCATTTCAAATCAATTCTTTGAAGCACTGCAATGAATATTTGGACATTTTATAACAACTTTATATATTATTATTAATCATAGGAATTGTATAATATTATATCAAAAAATAACAAAAAGATATTCGATACTACAACCCATGCACGCGGTAACCCACGTCTAAGATTTTTCGACATTACAATAAATCAATTTCCCCATTATTGCATGGATCACAGAAAAACACGCAATATTCTCGATCTGCATTAAACTGCAACCTGCACGTTGCTCGTATCAAAACTTACACTAAATTGCGCTTCGGCACTCGAGCGAATCTAAACTTTCTCGATCAAAATCGCACAAATCTACGATTCCCCCTTCGCCCTATAAAACAACCTCGCGGGGCTTTCACTTTTTCTCCGGCAACGCACGTATGCCTCGCGCGATATTATACACATCGAGCACAAAAGCACAGGCTTCCCCCCGTCGTTTTTTTCGCTAGCGATCCTGCATTTGTTAAGGTAACATTTGCGCTGTTTCCTTACGTAAAGGACACGAAGGCGTCCTAGAATTATGCCATTATGAAAGCTGAAGTCTATGGGAGATAAACAAAACGCGTGATCGGGTATTGTGCGTGGTTGAGGGAGAATTAATGAGTCTTTTTCTAACTTTCTAAATTATTAATCATGAAAAGGAGTACCTATATGCCATATGGAGTTTTGATGAGCCTCGAGGGTTGTTTGCGAAATCGATACAGGAGCGACGTGCGCCAATTGATTTTGGACACTCTTGTGTCAATTCTGCTCGCTGGTGCCATTTTTATGTCAAGAGACTAACGAATGCCGCAGTTGATTGCTCCGCGTTCTGGCTTGGTATCGATCGTGCGACATATGTTATCGAAGTTTTGGGGGCGGAAATTGTCCGTTTCAAAACTAATACTCGATTATAGACTTCGGCAATACTATTGTGTAGTTTATTGTAAATAAACAAGTGGTGCCTGACGTAAACTGTAATGATGTTTAAAAAGAATCATTATCGATAACAATTGAACGTATTAAATTTTATCGATACAAAGTCAGAGAGATATAAGGGCGATTTGGAATTCTCCGTTGAATACATTTCGTGTCTGCTTGGCTAAAAAGCATCATAAATGACACACGTAATCGGGGTTACATTTTCGTATTGTATTTCGTGTCGGAACACACGCAGTATGACGAAACTCGTGCATAAGTTCAGTGTTAATTAAGGACAGCTAGCAATTACTCGTTTAAAGGACGTAAGGACGTCCTAGTTTCTCAGCCGAGTAATTGCTAATA
Source organism: Megastigmus stigmatizans (assembly GCA_900490015.1). Classification (NCBI taxonomy): domain Eukaryota; kingdom Metazoa; phylum Arthropoda; class Insecta; order Hymenoptera; family Megastigmidae; genus Megastigmus; species Megastigmus stigmatizans. The sequence continues at coordinate 15,262 of UELV01143008.1, read as the reverse complement.
GCCGGTTTGATACGAATTCGCTCTATTTCGTTACTTTTTTCTTTTTTCCTGCGCGTATCTCTTTTCCTGCGAGCCACGTGGGAAATATGCATAAGACCCGATAGGCCAGAAAATGGGCGAGGCTAAACGAGCGAATGGGGCCATTGAGATTTTTATCTAAATAAGCAGCGCGAATTAGATACGCTAAGGAGACTTACACCGCGACGGCAAATTCGACAAGTTATATAATATATATATTTTGGTTTCTCGTTACATCATAGGAATAAGTGCGAATTATTTTCTATAGCTGCTATAACTTTTTCTCTCCGTGGGGGAACTAAGAAACTGGTTTCAATTGTTAAGTGTGATCGTTCTCTAGGTCCAGTTTGTCTGTTCCTCTTCAACTTTTCATTATGCATATTTTGTTCAAATTGTTCTGGAATTTATCTGGCTTCATTGACGCGAACAGTCGAGCGTTTTGTACATTGATATATAATGTAGGCATGAAAGGTCTAAAAAAATTTGCATGATATGTATATTCAATTAGTTTCAAAATTGGATTTTTGTTAATTTACATCAGAAAATTGCACGGTTAAATGTCTAATTAATTAGTTGAATGTACAGAGACAAGCGAGAAAAGTGGCGTTTGATCGGAAATCAGCGAAAGATTGGGCAATAAAATTCAGAAAATAAACGTTATTACTCACGTTGTAGCTCATTTTAATAATATTTCAATGCAATAATACACAAGGTTGAGTTGTCACCGAAGTGTCAAAAATTACTCAATGTCACTGGACTTGAAATCGAATAGTTTTCTTTTTATTGTATTGATATAATATATTATCAGATAACCTCGAAAAGGTTGCCTTTAAAGTTGTTATTTTTTATGTAGATAAAAATTACTATGACTTATGTATCATTGACAACTTTTTAAAAAAAAATTTTCGTTTTGTCATGTTTGTGTATATGTATATATTTATTTTTGTCTCACACAAGTTCATATCGCACGAAATCCTTCGTTTACTGATTTTTGCAATAAAACCAGACATTTCTTTTAAAATGAAACATGAATATAGTCATTATTCATTCGATTGTCATAAAATTCACTGATTCAACCAATACTTTTGATGTAAAAGTAGGAAATATACTGAAGCAAACCTAATACGAAAGTCACCTATGAGCTAGTCAAAATTTATTCGCACCTAAATAAACATCGATATTATAAATTTATCGCGCAAAAAAAATTTATCAGCTAAATTTAGCACGTTCCTTATTTGAGCGGGAAGAAAATTTGAATAAATAGATGGCAGACGTACAGAGACCCACACAAATCAAAAACCTATACCGTCCACTAATCCAATTAGGTAATTATAAGACATCGCATGCCAGATCGTCGATTCGTTAATCGACTTCAATGTCATGTCTCGAATGTTCCCCTTTCCTCTCCCGTCTATACATCCAAATCATCCAAATCACCCAATTGCTTAATTCCCACATCACCACACACTTGTATATGTAACATTAGTCTCTAGTGTCTTGACCATCACACAACTCTTTCTCTCTCTCGCGTAATCGAGTGCGCAATGCACACGTAATAAACCCGGGGCTACTCGTCTCGTCGCGTAATACAAAATCAGCGTCGTGCGCGACTCGCAGCAGCAGCTCTCGCCTCTGTTAAAACTTCCGTAGAAAGCGAGTGCGCGCGTGTATGTATATATACGTTCGATTTGCATAGCTGTGAGTTTTTAGCGCGAGTAAGCGCATTGCGCATTTAACAGATGTGTGTGCCTTAGCTATAAGGTCGTGGAGTCGGGTTTGTTACGTTCAATACGGATTTCTTGGAATTTAGCCGTGGACGACGATGAATTTCGTATAGGGGCGGAGGTTGACGATGACGTCGGGGAATTAGCATATATGACTTGTCGCGTGTGATTGACGCGAGATTTGTTTGACATTTCGTAGAGAATTGGACAGATGGTTGTTAAATTATTATGACGTTTCAGAGTGAGCTACTGTCAAATTTGCGTTAATATATATTGACAAACGAAGGTATAGAAAGCTTTCTAAAGGAAATTCATTTAAAGAATTACATATCATTGAGAATGGTAATGTTTGATTATCTGTCGGATTATAGGATCAAGTTTTATAAATTTTTTTATGCTTATATCTTCTATGATCAGACAAATGAAAATTGGAATTTTTTCCTGTTTATTTCAAGAATCTATAAACTATTCGAATTATTATATATGCATAACTTTTTCTGTTACAACACAGTAGTCCTTAATTATATCTCGCAATTATTACATAGCCATCATAAATATCCGTAATTTAATTATTCAATGTGGATAATAATTAAGTTACGAGTAGCGACGCACAATAAATATAAATTAATTAGTTTCATCAAAAGATTTTCACAAAGCCGAATTCGATCCCCAAAAACAAACACAAATCTCTTTATCGTAAAATCTTGCGCAATCTTGTGAAATAAAAAAAGTTCCAGCGCTGCGGAGTTTCGCTAAAATAATTAGCGTCGCTGCGAAGATGACTCGAAAAATCCAGAAAAGAAAGCGCAGCTTGGCACAAAGTGCAAGAGATGAGACGAATCGGCGAGTTGACGCGGCCTCCTCGAAAGCGCACACACATACTCACACTGTATACAATACAAGCACTCGAATACTGAAGACATTCCCCTTATGCCAGAGATGCACCGCGAAGAGAAGCCATTGTGTAATAGCGCATAAGTCTACACGTGTGTATATGCAATGTGTATGTACGTACAGGTAGGCAGCTTGGGAGCGAGAAGAAGAAGCAATTCAAGTCGACTATACGAGCGACGTCGACAGATTTATCGATACTCATACTGTCCGTCGCTGTGCTACTGTTCGTCTTAGGATGTGTGTAAAGAAAATGCATTTGCGGTAATAAGCGATGCCTTAATGGAGGAAAAAGTGCGATAAGTGTGTGTAAATCAGTCGTTTGTTATTAAGCTTAATAATTATTAACTGTCGTCGATGAGGTTACGCGCCTTTGTTCGCTGGAAATCTGATCGATGAAAATAGATATATCCATTGCATGAATAAAATACTTTTTAATTTAACAAAAGGAATATACATTTTTACTGAAATAACTTTCATGTGTTGCAACATTATTTGTCGTAAATTTCAATTAAGACTGAATTTATTGTCACTTTGATTTATTGAATTTGCAAATATTGGTATATTATAATTATGTACTGTTACATAACAAGGAAACGATGTTGTTGGTTCCTTTTATTAAATGTTTGTCTGTTTTTTATGCTACGTACAGTTCTTAATTATAGTCTGAAATTATTAATTCTACGTGCAAGTGTATTACAAAAAATAGTCACAAAAATATTTCTATTAATTTGTAAAAGAAATGCTGTTCATATTTCAATTACGATAACATTACTACATAGAATTAAAATATTTGAAAAGAACAAAGTGTAAACTACCAAAAAATGATATTGCATCACGTCATCTTTGAAATACTATAATAGAAGGTCGACGACATGTCAATGATGTTAATGTGTAGATTAACCGGTAAAATAGAACTTATTACATGTCAAAGTTGCTTCAAGGAACCACAAAAAAATGGGTCTTCCCCTAAAAAGCCCTCCGGCACAATATTATTCTAATGTTGTTATGATGTAATAATCACACGTATTTGATGGATTATGATCATTATCTGGTGTAAAAGTAAAATTCCTTTACTTCTATCGTGAATAATAAATCAGCAATGAGGTTGGTATAATTTCACAAAATAATCATCAGCTCCTAAGAGATAATGTAATTATTCCAAGGTTAATTAAAAACCTTACCTTGCTGTATCAAAAGATAAAATGAGTGTCAAAAGTTTAAACCTAAGTGCATTAATTATTAATGATGTTATAAACTCTTCTGTATAAATATTGCATTCATTTATGGACCGTAGTAAATGTTTTTTTAATTTTCTGAATGAGGCATTCCACATACAAAAAATGTATTTCAGCATATTATTAGCTCTAAGCATTCTATATCAACAAGGTTAAAGTCCAAATCACATGAAGAAAGTTATATTTTTCGAATCCAACGAAGCATATTTTATTTTATATATAAATAACTCGTTCGTGATTCCTATTTTGAAACGAACCCATTCTGTACATATATATAATATTAGTATCCAACATATCTTATAAAAAAGGTGCTAAAAACATATGTGCCCTACGCACTCATTAATTAAAAGTCAGAAAATTAAATATCACATGAACGTCTCGACCAACCACCTTGATTGATTGGATGATGTACATTCACCCAACGAATTCGCCAATACTTTAATGCGATACAGCCTCAAAGTTCCTTTGACACCGGTCTCACGACCTTGTCTGAAAAAGCAATGGACAAAAGGTAATTGATCCTTCCATCCGCTATTTCCTTAGCCCGACTATCGAGAATCGGAAAGGAGAAGCCGATCATGTACAAGCCTGGTGTTAAGAATATCCAAGGACGAGCAAGAATTTTAAAGTCATTGATTTCGATAAATGCTATTTCATAAGGTGCGATGATTTAATTTAGGCTACGATCTGAATGAAGCAATAATAAAAATTTAAGCGTTCTTTGATGGTGTTGTTGGTATAGATATAATTAGAAATTCCCGGAAAAATACAGCATTCACGCGACTAATGCCCGTAAACAAATTTATCAACTGTGGTTCCAAGAAAGACTGGTGATATTCTTAATTGTATATAATTTTGTTAATTATTCAATTATATACAGAATGTTCGGACTATTTTGTTTTCAAAGATTGTAACATACTCACGATAAGAGCAATTATAGAAGTATTTATTTCGACACCTGTTTCATTACTAGAAGAGATAAATTTGTCTTTATCTGAGTTATTTTATGAATGTCTCTAAATTCTGTTTTTATACATAAATTTCCTTGTTGAGGAAATAAAAGAATTCTAAGTTATCGATCACGTTAGATAAGTTTTAAGATTCAAATATTTATAACTCGATTTATAATTCCTTATAATAGTCAGAGATGATACGGTACGCTTACACGTTACCTTTACAGAGACAACTTTTTACTTTCCACTAACACATAATATTTAATCACGTCATTGATTTTGTAGGCAAATTGACCTACCATTCCCATAGAGAATCATATATTCTCTAATAAAATTATAGTACCTATTTTAATACCACAGTCTGAGTTATTTAGAAGACCCTAACGAGTTGCTTTCTATTATGCTCTGATACTGTTTCATCTGTGTAAAATTAAACACATTATTCGCGAAGAAATCGGTAAGCTAATATAAAATACCAAGTGATTAATGAAAATATTTCTCCGTAAATATTATTAATCGACGTTGCTGTAGAAAAGTAGATGCAAAGATCAGCAAGAAAATTGTTTTCAACATACTAACCAGGACGAACATTATCGACTCCTCGAGTTCGCAGTTTAATGATCCAAAGGCTGATCTACATAAGCGATAGCACAAAAATCTCAAACATTCCAAGCCGATTTCCGCTCGCAAGCAAAATCCCCTCGATAAAAGTGAAACGGCAAAAAGACGATCCACCGCACGATAAAAATTTTCCACAACACAACAGAATTCCAGCTGCCGCATTCGACGAGAAAAAAAAACAAAGACAAAATAGAAAAACAACTCGTGAAAGCAAAGAAATCGGCATTTAAACGAAACGAGCTGCATCGACACAACACGCTTCCATTCGAGCGATGCACAGAAGCGAGAGGAAAAAGAAGAGGAGGAGAATAGAAAAGGAAGACTCGCGCGAATAATCGTCTATACTCGCTAGGTTATGCGGCGCATCGAGAAATCTCATTAAACCACGAGCTTGTACACAGAGGAGATGAATGGACCGGACCCGTTTCCTTCTCTCTTAATACGCGCGCTTATAGAAATCGACCTGAATCGCCAATAGGACACGGAGGCGCAGTGGCAGCCCACGGCTCTCTTTGCGCTGTATCACTTCTCGTTTTTAACGCCTCGTGCCTGCCACCCCGCCACCGCCACCGCTCTTCGACGCTTTATCCTATTACAGCAGAGAGCCGATTCGCACAGACAATGAAACCCATTAACCAGCTGTGCCAGATACCTGATTATGCCCCCAGCCACTGCACTTCCTTGCTTCTTTCGCTGCGCGGGGACTTTTTATCGGTCAAAAGGTAGAGGACGCCGCTGAGATTATGCAAGGGACACAGTTTACGGTGGGATGGTATATAGTATACGAGAATCGACGATTGCAGAGGGAGATTTATGTGTCCAAGTTTTCATCTAAGAACATGTTTTACAATGGATTTTATTTATACTATAGGAGATTTTATTTAATTTTTAAATTGATATAAAATTTTTATTTAATATTATATCAGAAATATAAACTGATACAGAAATAAGCTTTATCAGATAATGTTACTATTTTTTACGGACTTTCCTTTTTTTGCCATTAAAATATAGTATCGAGCAAGTCGAATTTATTAATATTATTCAAACAATTTACGGTGGTAAAGTATTCTAAATTTGATCATCATATCTCCAGTGCACGCAACTATGTACAGTTGTGAATAAACTTGTAATTTAAGTGTAATAAATTCATACTTATACTGAGTATTTCGTTTAAGTAGAAGTCTTAGTAGTTGAAAATTTCAAATTCGTTCTGTGAAAAACGGTATAGTATGTGGTACGAACCGTAATAACTGTAATTACCTGTATTTTCACGAATATCTCATACATCATTCAATATGATTTATTTTAATACGTTTTGATGTTCTCCTAAAAAAAATAGTTGTTGCATTTTCCCATCAAATCAATTGCAGTGCTTCATCGTAAGAACATATAAATAATTAATTATGACAATAATTATGTTACCTGTAGACGAAGGGACCGACTTCCTGGAGCTTCGGTTTCTCTTGATAGTTCAGAAAGCTATCGGCATTTGTCACGTTGAATATGTACACTTTGGTCAGACGCACGACGCCCGGCTTCTGCCAATATTGAAAGCTGAGCGAGCCGTTCCACAGCCTCAATTGCTATCATTAAATAATAAAAACTTTAGAATTCGCCATTGACGCGCTTTCTACATGGCTACACGGATTGGATAAGTGGAGAGATTTTACAATTGATATCAGCGAGTGTCGAACGAAGGGCCAGGTGCAATAAGTTACTTAGCATTTGAATGCATCAAACATTACGGGGTTAAAAGATTCGCGGTATTACTAGGCCATTAGTGCTTTTATACGAAAAGAATTTACATTCGAGGCACAGACTAATGCAAGTGACATCGACTTCATTAATTAAGGTTCATTAAAACGACTATCGAATCATAAGCAGCGAAAATTCACTGAGATCCACTATACTAATTGAGACGTTATAATAATGACGTTTCTAAGCGAAAGACTCTCGTTAACCCGTATTTCTCTCAGTTTCAGCAATGATCTCGACGGTAATTTCTCTCATTTGCCCGCGAGGAACATGTAATGTCTAGATTTTTTTCGCTCGCGCGCTTTGCCAACTGGCTTTATACCCAAGGTAAAGTGCATCGCGCGAGTAGAAGCCAAGAGTGTGTACGGGTAATATCAAGTTCACGCCTAGTGAATTTATCGGTCGAAGAGCTGCTCCCAATTTTACAATGAAGTCTCTTAACGATCTCTAAGCCCGTATCTTATATACATAAAACTTTCGAAAATCCGTTTATACGTTCTCCCAAAGGTATTAGGCTCCGAGTGTGTGTAGTGTATAAAACAAAAAAAATAAGGAGTACTTACTCGTAAAATGACATAATCGACCCATGGTATGCTGCTAAGTATGATGCCTATTGTCAGGGCAAGAAGTCCGAAGAGTATTACTGCTATTCTACCTGAAACATTGAGAGAGAAAAAAAAGTTCGATGAGGCAACGTTATACATTCCTTTTTTTTATGAGAGAAAAGAAATTAATTTTATCACGCATATTTCTTAAATCGGTATACGAGGGGGGTATCGAACGGTATTGGTTAACCCGAACCACTTTACACACGATATTAATTATGTCGAAATTCGTATAAGCAAAGGTTTTTAAATCGGTATGAATCGTGCGTGTGTGTTGGCCAATGAATTCAATCGACATATACGAGATACATATATATTTTTCTTCTATTTCTGTCGTAATCTATACAGCTGGAGGATAATTAATTTTAGCGGATGTTGAAAGGAGATTGTTTCACGCATAAAAAACTGCGTCTAATTGTTTTTTAATGCGAGGTCAAAATATCTCATTCCTAAACTCGCGAGCTCGTACGCAATTTAATAATTGTTATCTTTAAAGTGCATCCTGCAGGACCCATAAACAATAGGATAGATTACGCATTCATCATAATCGAACTTGAGTAATTTCTAGGCATTCTTCTGTTTTTTTTTAATCATCATCTTGCGAAACTTATTTAAAAAAGCAATCAATCGCTAACGCTGTTGTACGCTGAACAAATTGGAGTTTCAAAATTTACGCGCAGCATCACTTGCACAATGTGTCATACATATCTCTCAGCGAATAATTAATACGGGAATCCTCCACTGGCGCGACTGGCACATCATGCATCTACACACACACACACGTAGTCGAACTGTAAAATTAGTAAACAAGAAACTTCATTTTCAAATTAACGACCACTCGGCTCGGTTCTAAAAGTGCAATAAAGCAGACGCTAAGACTCATGTGCACGCAGCAGCATATAGCGATGATATTAACGAGTCTCGCGCGCATGCACAGGAAGACTTTCACATAATTTTCCCATTCATGAAGAAGTTCTCGCTATGCTCAGCGATGAACGACGCAGAGTGAGTGAGAGAGAGAGAGAGAGAGAGAGAGAGAGAGAGAGAGAAATGCACCAAGCGGTGAAAGGAAATTTTATGATAAGCGAGCCTCTCGTAATCGCTAAATAGGACACGCGCGCGCGCGCTACACTCGCCTCGTTGACCGAGATACGGCCTTTACTTTGGAACGCGGTAAGAGATCCTGGCACCTACCCTTTATTTGTCGCGATAGTGCGATCGCACCAATTACTTATGTGTCTTCATTTCGTTTCGTCCGAATGACAAAAAAGTATGTTTCGTATTCTTGTAATGATTTTATTTGATTAAAGTCCAAATATTTGTGCTTTTATACAGGAACTAATTCGTAGAACAATAATTAAAACAGTGATAAATTAAAATATGATTACAGATCCATCTGAAATTTAACCTTTTAATCTCTCAATATTTATTGCTCATAAGAGCCGATACGAATTTTTAGTACTACTAATTATCCCGTATAAGCCCATCAAAATTACCAACTCGTTGCTGACTCGTTGAACAAACTACACTGTTCGAGATAAGTAGGCTACGCGTTTTGCCCTATACCAGAATAAACAAGTGTCGCATGCCTACACCTATATAAAAGTACAGAGTTACCGGTTTCTCGAGCATGCAGAGTCCCGGCTCCGTGTATACCACTGCACAGAGAGCAAGCGGGTAGCAAGGTCAGGTGCGCTATATATGCAGCGGCAGCGGCGGCGACGGCGGATGACTTCGCGCGCGACGTCACGCGACCCAGACTCTTACTCCTGGCAGTAAGCGAGACTGCACAGCTATATAGAGTCCCACCACGCGAGAACCGATTTTGTAGGTTAATAGCGAGCGCCTCGTGTAGCTCGTGTCGTTTTCCTGTATATATGTTGTTTTGACGGCTTCGCGTACTTTTAGTTGAGGTGGATGGAAGTCTTCTTTTTTTTATCGATCGATGGTTGACTACTTTAGGCATTAAAATGTATGGCCTGGATGGGTTTTATAACTATCTTATCAGCCAATAATTTAAATTTAAAAATTAAAATGTATAATGAAGTTTCTTCACGTAAGAATTGTGTATGTTCGAAACTACAAAGAATCGTTTGTCCACGTGTCTTATGGCCAGTCGATCTACACGACGCATATTTAGGAACGAAAAACACATCTACTACTTAATTCCCGATCAAAACATTCCGCGCGTTCACGAAAAACAAACTCTGACCGATGATTATTTGCAGACATACTCGTATGTGAAAAAAACCCCTGTGTGTGACAAACATGAATTACAGCGTGCGCAGTGCAGTAATGTCTGTGATAGAAAAATCAAAACGTTCAAAAAAAAAAAAAGAAATAAGAAGAAAACAGATGAGTGAAATATCCACCTACTGCATTTTCCTTATTTCTGTCAACAAGACAAATTATATTGACAATTTTTTTAGGCTAATATGTAAATCAATATTGAATCCTTATAAAATAATCACATAAATAGAATCATTCAAGTAATTACAGAAACGTCTTTACTAATATGCGATAAAAACGCTACCTTCTTGTAATTTGTATTTTTCGCGCGCATAACCGACCGGAAAGAAAGCTACACAGAGAAATGTAGATCACAATTTTCCTTTTTCGTCAAGGAAAAAGTCACGTTAAAAAAAACGAAGCAAGGCGCATAGCCTATCACGTGCAAATTCTCTTAACTATCATTCCGAGGATTGCACTCAGCTCGTCTCGTAAATCCTCGATCCAACACCACACTTTACAATCGCAATGATTTCTGTTCGCTCGAAAAGTTGGTCACTTTTTGTCTCCTCCCCTCTCAGTGCTTCTACATACACACACAATCGGTTATTAAAGTCACCGCGAGGGTTCAAGAGCAGTAAAGCTAATGAGCGCTTAAAAGATCGTTAACTTCTTCTCCTCCTTTGTGCAGCGGCGGCGCGGCATCAAAATCGCAATACACTACAGCTCACCCGTATACATACGTGGTAGGTATATACGTCAAGGATGACGCGCCTATAAAGCCACAGTCTCTCTCGCGAGAGTATATACATAAGCGAGGACAAAAATACTCACGCGCGCAGAGAGATATTCCTTTTTTTATGTAAAAAAGAGATTTCGCAGTCGTAACGAAAGGCGCCGCGATGCTGCACATTCTTGAGAAAAAAAAAGAGCCGTGCGCTCCAAAGCGATTGCATAATATATATATTTTTTTTTATTCCGATATTCACCTGCGTGCACTTTAGCCGTGGTGCTTCATCTAACGAGCCCAACGCTAAACGGATTGACAAAAACTTTTGCAATCCGGCTAATACGAGCCGGAGATTTTACCATTAGAAATTGCATCAATCACCTTTCAGAGAATATTGTGCGAAAACTACTTTGGTAGCGGAAAATAGGTACGGAAAATCAGGTGTGCAGCTTTCTTGTACCCGTTTCACTCGAAATATACATATATGTTGGTTAACGCTAACAAATCATATTTTCACTTTGATTGAAGCGACTTTCGAATTATTCTATAATTAGCAGGTAGATATGAGATTTCAAAGTCTACTTTATGCTTGCTCGAACAGTTAACGTCATTCTGAATTCTGATGAACCATCTGAATTTTTCATACTGAATTCTAAGTAGTCCATCCAAATTTTTTACCATCTCATTTTACTTGTGCATGCATGATCGTTCGGTAGAAAGTACTTAATTAAATTCTTTATAATACACCTAACCAAGAAACATCGCAATTCTCATTGTCCAATTAATTGTTTACTCATCGCACAAAAAAGATCATTCATACTAAAGTTCCTTAGCACACAATCAACGCCACGATTCATTCAATACAACTGTCGCACACTTGAGTAAACTCGCGCGAGCAATCAAATTACATAATTCAATAAATATTCGGTGTTTCCGCACCGCACGACTGCATCGAGCCAACAGCGACAAAATCTCAAGGTACTCAAGTCTATCCTTACATTTTCCCGTACAATTTTCTCCGTTTCCCACACGTATGTATAAGCGGACGTAGAACCATAAATAACCATTAAAGAAAATTAACCGAATAACGCGCTAAACGCGCTACCCACAATCCGTAACGCACTCGATGCACCAAACAATCATCCCGCGATATATATATATATTCCATCTCTTCCCTTTTCCACACTCCCAAGCTCCGGCCACATATAACATTTATGTAAGCTTGCGCAACTTTTCGTTACACCTATTGCTGAATTCTCGAATGTACTCCCAAGTAACCTCACGGATATGGTTCGATTCTACCCTTGTACTATACATGAGTTTCCGTGCACCGCGGTTTTGATACATTGCGAATGAAAGATAAAAAAAAGCGAGAAGAATTAATTATATCGAGCGATACACGCGCCATATCCATGTTTATATCGCGCAGCATCCACGGAGGTAACGGCCCGCACGCGAAAGTCATTCCCGGAGAAAAGTCACGCGGATTAGAAAACGCAACGGGGAAAAACGTAACGAGTTACGAGTAGTGAGTATATCTTGAACTAGCAGTGGCCAGTTGCTTTAGGATCGATATTTAATGTTACATCGATCATCCGTTTTAACTTGCCGTTTTCCTTTCTCGATGTCTACTACTTCTATATAGATTATCCTTGCTATATTTCGGACTTCGCAATCGGATTTCATTTTTCTGTATTTTTATTTGATTATTGTGGTTCAACTCTCAGACTTTCTTATATTTATATTAGTATTTAAAAAATTACCTAAATTAAAACGATTTATTATCTGGTACCAATACTATTTCGATATTTGTTGCGATTACATCTGAAAAATTCCAATAAGTTCAAACTATGATTGCGATATTTAAGTAATGGAAAATTGTACTTCACTTCACGCACATTTCGAGAAATTCTTACGTCCTTATTATAAATAGTACAATAACAACAAAATATGTATTAGCGAATGAAAAATAATTCGCAATGAAAAAACTCATTAATGTATGTCCCAATAATACTCATGAAATAGAATAACGTAAGATAAATTCTACAGTATGGTACTTTAATTGTATTTCATTTTACAGAGTTTTGTAGTATTTTGGTTAATCTTTTGCTGAACTCTGGTTTCACTGTGGGGTGAAGTTTATAAAACGTTGTCCAGGCTACCTATAATATTTGGCAATGCTTATTTTGGAAATCGCGAATCTTTAGCACTTAGGGCCCACTTTGTAGTCCTTACGCCAAACTGACAGCAAAAGTTTTTCAGTACTGTCGCTGAACTTTGGCTTATCTGTGTCACAAACTTTCGCGTTTCTTTTGCCAAAGTTTCGATACGCTTCTCTTGAACTTTGGCAAAGTCTCATTGGCCAAGTTTGGCACAAACAAGAGCCAAACTTAAACTTTCGCTTAACTTTGGCCAAAGCAAATTATTTTTACGCGGGCAGCTCAGAAAAAGCTCGTAAAAAACATTGAAAATGTTATGGAATTAATATAAGACAAAAAAAAATTGTACACAAGTTAATTCATGCTCGTTAGGTAATAAACCTTCATTTATTTTCATAGGCAATTCCTATTATTGCTCAAATACAACTACAACAGTCAATGTAATATTTCTCAACGGACGATGATGACTTTATTTCTATTAAATAACGTCTCCAACCAGAAAATCACTTTATACGCATCCGCTCTAGCAGACACTCTATCAATTATCCAAAACGTCCAATGATCCTGACCGCAAGACCCAACAAAAAACTAGTTCTTTCGCAACGCATCCCCATAAAATCATCATATATCCATAAATCACAGGTTACCCGTATGCGCGCGGTCACGCTCCAAAATTCCAAAACTAAAGAAATTCGACGAAGAATTAGCATTAAACGAGAGAGGCGGGTCCACAGGCGTGAAAGACTGGCGCGGTCCTTGTTGTAAAGCAGCAGCCAAAGAGCGTCGGCAAGGTCGCGAGCCCCGAAAAGAGCTTTCGTCGCGTCGCGTCTCGTGACCCTGACTTCGATGTATGGGTATATATCTATAAGGCGCACCAGCAGCAGCAGCAGCAGCTCTCGCGTATACATCTAACTGTTAATATAGGCGGGAGAGTGTCAAAGTACCCGCAGACTCTTTCTCTCCGAGCCGCGCGCGGCCTTTGCAGTCCTTCGTTCTCTGTGTGTATAAGCGACTCTGCTGTCAGGGACGCGAGACAGGTGGAGAACGCGACCGCATGCCAAGCGCGAATTTGAAGGGCTAAGCAGCTATTATGAGAAAGCTGAAAATTTGTGCGTCATGGTACTTGTTAATTATCATTGAGAAAGTGCAGAGCTTCGATATTCTTCCAATTGTCTTAGGTAAAATAGCACATTGCCGTGTAATAGCATTACAAACATTCTTTAACGATTAAAAAGAAAAAATATGTTATGTCCTTGCCACTGACATCATTCTCGTCGTATCTATAATTAAAGATAATAACTGAAACGTTGACAGAACGCAAAAACTTATTATCCTAGCGTGATACGAGTACTTTTTTTAAAACTTTTAACATAAAATCTCATTTTATTGGTATATATCTCAACTTTAAAGTGAAAAAGCTTATGTTAACACAGATTGATTGATTTGAAAAATGTCAGAAGCTTTCAATCATGACGTTGCAGGCCTTAACATTCCAATTAAACGATCGGTACACATTAATTCAACACCCCATTTATCTTAGAAGCGAAGACTTCCACTTGGAAGTGCGCTACTTCAAGAGGCGATTTCATGTGACGCTGCAAAAATCAAGTGCAGTACTGATCTCTTGATAATGATTTATCGGGAACTTGTAAGAGCTTTATTTTTAAGCGATTTACTTGATATGAAAAAATACATTCATAGTTTTATAGTTGTGACAAATATTTTAAAGAAAAAGTATGGTAAATGTTAATAGAAATCGGGATGACCTTGCAAATTATTGTAAATGGGATTTGCGGTATTAAAAGACCTATAGCTAAGACCTTTTTTTATCTATCATATAACCTAATCAATTAAATGTATTAACTAACTTTACTTGTTTAAGAAAAATAATAAACATTGTTTGTTAATAAAAGAAGCGTGAAATTCGAAGAGAGTCCTTTTTAATATTGGAATCATATTTATATACAAAGCGATTAGCCCCTAAAAATTAACAATCGAAAAATACAACATATTAACAATTAATTTTTAAGTTTCTTTGAATAATTTAAATAGTAAACGATGAATGCAAAAACGCTAAATACAGTTAGAAGTGCTCCAATGTTTATGCGTGTCAGAGAAATTATATGGGTGTGATGCTGAGAGATTTAGTGACATTCAATCTTAAAGTAGGATAAGAAGCTACTTCAATGATGCAGTAATGATATGTATTGAGTGTTTCTGGGCATAGCAAATTCGTATTTCTTGCATATACCGTATAAATGTATGATTTTTTACAACGATGATAATGGATAGCAAGATGAATTATTTACATGATGCTTTATTCATTATACGTATATATA
>UELV01143005.1:0-17267 GCA_900490015.1 Megastigmus stigmatizans | reverse complement strand
CACACACACACACACACACACACGTATGTATACACATACACAGAGGCAAGAAACGAGCGTTTCAGAAGCCGCGAGCTTGAAACTTCAGTTGATCGCTCCTCCTACCACCAGCAGCACAAGCGTTCCCACCACTACTGCCATTACCAACCATCCGGTTCTCTCTCTCTCTCTCTCTCTCTCTCCCGCTAGAGGCCATTTCCACAGGGGGCCAATCGATCATCGCCTCTTTCCAAGTGCCGCGCGTCACGCATAGCACAGCATCGATGGATAGGGGGATATTAGAGTTAACCCTCTCTCTCTCTCTCTCTCTTTCTCTCTCTCGCAGCTCGTTTCCTCCGGCTTGATTATATATCAGAGGAGAAATAGATAGTTTGTTTTGGATTTTATTGTCGTGTCTTCTTTTTCCCTATAACCGTGATTTTAATGAGTAATTTGTTCATGTGTCATAGGAAAATTGATCTATGGCTTATTTGTAATAGAAATTGATGATAAACATGAAAGTATATAATGTAGACATGCGTTGTCTGACTATACTCGGAACTCTTCCACTGATCTTTACTTTGATGTCTACAAATGTATACCCATAATAATTGCCTATTTTACTCCAGAAGAATTACCTATTCCTTATAATAACTAGCTTCGACTCTAATACTAAAATTACAGTACTTTAGAACGCATCCATTTAATGTTTGTTTTAGCATCAAAGATTTAGAAAATGTTATGCGAAAAATTCTGTGAAAATTTCTGTGGATTCAATCTATCGCATCAATAATATTTTTTTATATTCTTGGGGCAAGTATTGTCAATGGAAGATTCAAATTATCGTGGTATCTAATATTGTGTACAAATGAGCAAAAGTTTTTCCAATTAATATATGGAAAACATTGATCCGACGTCACAGTGATATGTATTCAAATTATTACGTAAATATGGCCAATAATTGAATATCATTATCCTAGATAACTTGGTCACACGCGGCTCGTACTTCAATCAATATATTGGTAACATTATCTATTTTTACGTGGAATGTAGTTGATATTGATGTTTCGCACTGTGCTATCTATCTAATGATAAATAATATCATTTACATTATACTCAGAACCTAATTACTGACTATTTAGGCAATTAAATTGGATATGGTCCACTACATTATACTATATCAAATTATCACTTAAATGAAATCTAAAACCATTTTAAATAAAATATTTTAAAATAAGGAGCATTAAACAATTCCTTGAATTAAGATAAAGTGAGTAACAAAAATTACAACATTTTTTAACAAAGTATTTCATTTAATAAGTTTGCCGTAGCTATTAAATTGCTTCCATTATACCAATTTTACGCCACTTAAACATTATTTGGCAAATTTTCAATCTAATTCAATTATCGAAAAAAAAAACGAATTCCAGAAAAATTGAGGTTCGCCAGAACTGTAATAACGCGATAAACTTTTACTCCCCGATATACGCCGTGTAAAACTTTCGAGAATCATTCATCCGCGTATTTTGCAAAAAAAAAGTGTGTATACGCGCAGTAAATTCGTTCCCTACGCTTTCCACGGCTAAAAATCCCCGAACTTTCGCCAATCGAAAAACTTATTTCAATGTTAGGGATATCCATCGGACTTGCGTAAAATATTGACCTGCGCCTTTACCAGCTCGTATGTGTGTTCACACACATTGCACACAGGCTGTACATGTGTGCGCGAGGTACACACTCTCTCTCGTCCATCTCGTGCCAACAGCTTAAACTGTTTCCTTCGACTTCTAAGAGATATTAGCAAGATATGCAAGTCATCCGAAGCCAAGGGGGCATAGAAGGATGGGAAATAAGGGCCGAGATCCTTAATCAAGTCCGTTCGGGTCTCGTTCGTGACGGCCCCCGCAAGGCGAGCGGGACGCGGCTGTATACCAGCCAGACTGGGCACGTCCATCTCGTGGCAAACCTTCAGCGGATTAATAAATCCACTTTGATTCTGATTCACTCTAGGCTGTTTATACGGGATATCGAATATGTGATTTCGAGCAAATGAATACTCCTTATGGTGTACAGGAAGGAACGTTTAGTTTGAGCTTAGATGGTGAAGCTTTGATGGTGGTTTTAGATAATTTCTGCACGGTGATCATTTTATTGAACAGGTTGGAAAAGATTAGCGAGACCTATACTTACTTTGATGTATATAATTTTACATATTTATACTTGTGTATCTTTAAACAATGATGAAAATACAATCTGTTATAAATTTATTTTTATTTCGCGAAATATAAAGTCCACTATGGTCATAAATGTCAATAATCGTTTAATAATAAGTTATTCAACGAACCACACTGCATCCTTATGACTTCAATGAACTACAAACATCCTCATTGAAAAGGAAATACTTAATCACTGACCAAATAAACAATTTTTTCCAAACATTCACAGCCCAACAATGTCTATAGCATCAATCACTTACCGGTTTTTTATTCTATTATTTCATTACAGCGTTCATTCTCTTTTCTTCTATTGTGTGTGTCAATATTTTGTAGCATACATCCGACTCTCCTTCTTACTCCCTTTCAATGGTCCTCTCGAGAGTACCGACGCCTTCGCAAGCGTGCCATGACCTGATCATTGCTGTACTGTATAGATCCATATACCGCGACGTTACATACTAAATCGGTCAACAAAACACTTTGAAACATTGAAATCTTACGAAAACAAACGAATAAGTGAATCTCTTATCCGATAAATGTGAATAAAACAATAATTTTTATTAACAACCACGTTCTGTAAGTAATTACATTCTGTTTTTTCTTTATTCCAATTTTTACCATCCAGAAGCAAATTATGCTAAGAGTACATGTATTCACCATATAGTTAAACCTTTCGTGACTGTTGGTAGATGTTTGGGATTACTGATAGCGTATCTGATTTTTAAAATTCCCGTAATTAGTTTTTTACTAAAATGTTTCATAATTCTCAACTTTTTCCCAATTTTGAGTCACCGTATTAGATTGGCCATTTTCAATTTTAAAAATCAGATTCTGAATTCGTAATCAGCGACTCCAAAAACTGCCAATGAAAATAATGCATGCTTCAAAGGATTAATACGTACATCGGTAAGGATAACTTAAGTACTACAAATAAATTTTCATTACAGTTACAATTTGATAATTACACTAACTTGTTTTTAATAGCATCTTAAGTTATAATTTTGAATTACTAAAATGTTTCGAAGCCTCCAACATTTTCGTATTTCTGAACGATTGATTTAGCTTGCATTCCTCCATCCATGCCCACAAAATTTTAGCTTTGGACTTGAGCTTTTCCGAAAGGAATCGGGTCAGTGCACGTCTCTTGTCTATGTATATACACATGTATATAAATACATACGTATATACTACATGAGATAGCCCAGACGGTTTTATTGGCCGCGAAGTCTTCGGTTCTGTACGTGCTATCGACGAAGTGCAGAGGCGAGTATTTTTACGAGTGCAAGAAGTCTTACTCGAGCGAAGTTTCAATTTCAGAAAATATTTTCTACCGTGT
This sequence comes from Megastigmus stigmatizans, assembly GCA_900490015.1. Taxonomy (NCBI): domain Eukaryota; kingdom Metazoa; phylum Arthropoda; class Insecta; order Hymenoptera; family Megastigmidae; genus Megastigmus; species Megastigmus stigmatizans. The sequence continues at coordinate 13,736 of UELV01143005.1, read as the reverse complement.
GAAGTTTGGTTGCGCTGCTTCTTCTCTTTTCTCTGTACATAGCTTTTTTGTACACATCGGCACACTTACATTTTCGGTCGGGATACTGACAGTGGAAGTATTAACTTTTTCCACTGATGTATAAGAATTAGTATACGTTTCGATTCTAACGTGAGAAATTAATTTTATCCTCGCGTGGACGTTTGCACCCGAGCGAAGCAATTGTGAAAGGGTCACATGATTGTGAAATCTACTGCTCGCTCATGTACCGAACCGTATTTTGTAAAACAACGTGCGAGAAGCTCAATTTAACGCGTGCGACTTTTTTCCGCGTGCGATAAATTGAGCTTCTCGCGCGAGGTGTCAAAATTGTTAATCAAAAATATAAATCTTGCTGTAACCCTGCTTTCTTTCGTTTATTTTTAAACAATCTTTTAAGAAAAAAAAAGCCTGCTTTAAACATGAATTCGAGAAGAGTTTTTAATTTAAAGAACAGAGAAAATTCCAGCGCTGAAATTTCAAAAATCTTTTTACCCGGAAGCAAATGGCTTAGTATCGAAGGAAAAGGAATAAAACAGTAAAGTCGAAATGAAAAGGATGCACGGCAGAGCGAAAGATATGGGAAATGAATGTGAATAAGTAGCGATGCGAAGAATGTCAGAGAAAGAGCGTGGGTGGAGGAGAAAGAGTAATACAGAACAATGAGAACACAACTAGACCGTGTGAAGTGCAATATTTCTAGCTCTTCGCTTGTTCTCTCTCTCTCTCTCTCTCTCTCTCTCTCTCTCTCTCTCTCTCTCTCTCTCTCTCTCCCTCTCTCCCTCTCTCTCTTTCTTCTTCTCTCCCCTCATTTTTGCAGTTCTTAAAGGCATGTACAAGTCGATAAAGTGAGAAAGAAGCTGAGTGTGAGTGTATGCGAAGCAGAGAGGAAGAAAGAGAAACCAAAATGGAGGAAAAGTTTGGAATATCAAATTAAGTTTTGTACTCTTCCAGAATATTCTAATTTTCATTAATTCTTTAGACTTTTTCAATTTTCCTACGAATTTCTACATTATGTGCATATGGCCAATTAAAAAATATGCAATAAAGATAATCAATAAAGTCCTTCCATTCATTTATCGTACTTGTTACCGCTTTACTGTGGGTATACATGTTTCGGATAAATTACCATATCTCATGAAGCTTTATTTCTTATGTCCATTTTATCTTCAAATTCTTACACGGCATATTTTCAATATCTCACGCCCTCCTGCAGAAATATATATGTATAGAAAAGAATCATAAAAAATGCATGACGTTGAAGAAGATGAGAAAAAATAAGAAAGTCCTTGTCTTATAAGAAGATATCTTATGCGCTCTAAAATATTCGTGACTGAGAAAGAGAAAAATAAAAATTCCAGTCTGCGAATTCTTTATTTTGTCATTTTTCGATTCTTTTATAGTATCAAATTCTATTAATACTTATTTTAAGGTATTCCAAGCGTCAGACTAGTCAAGCGAGGATTTGACTACCTAAATATTGAACAAAAAATCGCACCTTTTCATCTACTAAATAAATAACTTTAAAATGATTTAAGAATTATGAACTTAAAATAGTCTCGTATTTTCAATAATGCGTATAACTTTAGACATTGAAAGTTACAATAGAAGTTATAATGTTTCATATAGTAGCTATATATATATATATATATATAGCTACTATATAGATGTGCAATAAACATGCGATTTAGTAAACACAGAACTATTTATTTAATATTATTTTAAATGCTCGTAAACGTATAACTTTTTTTGGACGAATATCTTCCTGGGATTTTTGTGATTGTAGCTTGCTTTTTATATCTACATCATCTAATCGCGATGCCAGAGAAAAATCTTTCCAACGATCTTCTATAACCCCATATGAATTAACTAATACTTTGATTGAAGCTTGGAACATCTTAAAACCTTCCCAACTATGGTATTTGTTCATTTTCCAGAATGATTTAAAAATTGCATATTATACAAAGCATTTAATAGGGAAATTTTCTTCTAAAGAAGAGTATTAATCAATTATACCCATAATTTAGAAAATGACTCTTTTTAACCAATGAAAATCTGCATTATATAAATTATATAGAAGTAGATGTATATTGAGCAAGGCATCAGATTGAATCCATTGCTGTATAAGTCGTCCATGAGTTATAAGAAGTAAAGCTTTTTTTTTCTAAACAATAAATAATTTTAATACTTAATAATTTTTCTTCGTTACCAAAAAGTTAAGTTTGTTATTTCTCTAATAACGGATATTTTGATATTGTTATAGTAACTCCAAACCATTATTGACTAAATTAACTTGGAATGTTCCATATTTATGTGTATAAAATAATATTACCAAACATCTTTGTTTCTTACTCTAAATTTATTACTGCCGATATATTTATGTTCATATTTATTTAAACATCCTTTATATTTACACACCTGCCTAGAAAAAAAAAGAACTTCAGAGATTCAAATTTAATATTTTTCGAAAAAGCAACTTGATTACGCAAATGATATACAGAAACGAAGGGCACACAGAAGCATCCAAAAGGGGTATACATTTTTTGCGTACTCATCGTGTATTGCACTGGCCGAGAGTCGTTCATTAGCTTGCGCGAGTTTTTCCTAACGGAATTTGTTGGGGAAGAACTCGCGAGTATCATAATTATTATATAGAGCCTTCTCGTAAAATACGTAAGAGCCGCTCCCTGCATTAACGAGTATGTAGGTCAGGCTGTTGCTCCTGTTAATACTGCCACTGGAAGCCTGCAGCTCATCTCGGCACCCTGCTTTTCTAACCACTCGCCCCCTAGAGTTTCTTCCCATTTTCTCTAATTTTTTTTCTTTATACTTACCCTCTCTTCCCTTCCCTATTTTTTGCTCGATGTACTCCTGGAAATTTAATTCTTGATTCTGTTCGTTATATTAGGCTCGAAAGAGAGTGTTAAAGATTAGACTTTACTATGTGCTACTGTTAAGTTAATTATTTTTTTTCTTATGTAGATGTTGGCATATCAAATTATACTTGATTATACGGTAAGAATGCTGGAATTTGCGACGATAAATAAATGTGAAAATTGTGGATCCAAGAACGGCAAACTTAGGTACTCAGACCGATATATCGTGCCCATCATAAACTGTGAGCTAGTGGAAAGTTGTGATCTTTACAGAACTGGACTGGACACTGCATTGGTAAATGTTCAGATTTTAGCATTTAAAATGATTGAATTATTCCTATGACGGAGATTCAAATCATAACAATCGCTCAATGCATATATTACACAATGCTATTATATAAAATTGAACTGCCAATTTTTAATTGACGCATATATACGAATTAGTTAGAAATTTCGCATGCTCACTGATTATTGGGTTCATTTGTACTAATTCTATTATAATGAGACGAGGTGAAAGAAGGTTGGCGTGAATACTCTGAACACAAAGCCTATGAAAAAATTTGAAAGCGCTCTAGTGCTCTTAAAATTACACAATGATCGCTTAAGGACCAAATATGAAGTACCTTGAATGCCTATAGTTCAATACTCGTAATGCAATATAAAGTAGACTTACAAATTACATTGGCTTTTAAAAGCTTATATTCTGGTAATTAGCTAGAAGCTTACATCGAAAAGGCGTTGATGAGAATGTTAACCTCTACGCTCTACGAAAAACTATCACTACCTTAGGGTGTTTGTATACTATAAGGGAGACCCTGGAGCTAGTTACAAACATCTATGTTATATATACATCCCAGCTTCACAGTTAGCGTCGATGCACTTGTAATCAGCAAGTATTTTCTGCGAATTATAGTCGCAACAGCATCACTGGTCGCGAAACTTGGAAGATTTGACTTCCAAGATGATAGAAGATAGACTTGGAAGACTTGGACACCCCTAGTAGAAACGTTAAGGAGTTTCCATTATTTCTAGTTCTAGGGTCTGCATAAAAGTTAGATACTATATAATTAATAGCTAGTTAAAAACTGATCAATTAAACCCGTGAATTTTCTACCAGAGGTGGTTGAGTATTCGTTAAACTCCAGGTGGCATGGTTGGCAGTGTGTAAGATGGTTGTGATGTCCCATATCAAAATATTACATCCGCTTATTGCCATATTCCCAAAATTTTTGGAAACATGTATAGTTCTTTCTTGTAAAAACAACGTCCATAATACTTAATCTGACCTTTTATACCATTCTGTCGAACCCACAGTTTTCTAATAAAAAATATTTTTACCATTTAAGTGTACAATTTTATTAATGAAGATTCATTAATAAGAAATGATAAATAATTTGTACGATATAATATGTAATCAACATTCTAATAACGTCGAAACGGTAATTTGTTTGCAGGAGGCGTATAGAAAATGGGTGTGCAGCTCCCTGGTGCCTTACTTTGCTCATGGGGGACCGCTGGACTTGGAGCCCTCGGAGGAATCTTGGACCGGTCGGAGATTACGGCCCTGCCGGTCCCTATGCCAATCCGTGGAACAACGCTGTCCCTACCTACTTCCGGGAGACCGTGCGCCTGCATACCCTACACAATACGCTGGCGAACCTACCTTTCTTTGTCGAGGTACAGTCAAGATTAATATACTTTAGTAAGATACTTTTTATCGACAGCTTTTTTAAACAAGAATACAAGTTAATACAGTTTCATTGGAAGATCTATACCGGTATTTGAAATAATAAATCGAGTATGTGAAGATGTAGGTAGAGCCATAAAGTTGTATTAAGAACTCATTTTTTTCGTTAGTAAAACTTCTTTTTATCAATTATTACCCAAAGGCATAATAAATAAGATCAAGGGATTAATTTATTTAAACCGTAATAGCTTATCTCTTACTTTATAATTTTCGTAATATTTTAACCATAGAAGCACTTATTTAGATTACTTAATAAGATATAATAATAATTTTCTAAACGGTACAGATATTCTTAAATATCCGATGATATATACGGGCTTAGTTATTTGACTTAATTTCCATCTTATTTGCTTTAGCTTCCTTTGCATTAACAGCTAATTTGATACGGGCATTATACTTACTTTGTGAGGTATTAATTATTATTACGTAAAAAGAATAAAAATATCAATTTTTGCTTTTTAATTCCAACAACTACAATAAAGAATTTTGTTAATGATTCAAAATTCAGGTAGCTGTAAATCATAAAAGATAACTAGGAAATTGCTGAAATTTTTTATGTTTTTCGCATTTATTATAATGTTTGTTAAATGATTCCTTCGAAAATTTTGTATATAGTGTGTTTCTAATTGTTTTCATGGATCCAATAAATACTCTTTGGATCCGAGTAAAAAGGGCATACACTATCTTGGCACCCTTAATACTCTTTCAAATTCACGTATTGCATACATTCTCACCAAACCATCCGTACATACAAAAAATACATAAAACTCACAACCAGCTCTTTTTATACTATTTAATAAATAAAGAAAAGTTCACTGTCAATGAATAATATATTTTTACTCTACAAGGATCACGTTGCAGATCTTGATTGTTTAGCTTTAACAAATCTTTTTTTTTTATATTCTTTAAAACGAAAAGAATAAATCTCACCGGTGAAGTTACCACCTATATTTAATCAAAACTGATTACCTTTCATCAATAATATCAAGCTATCGTAGCAAAAGAAAAAGTAAACGCTAGTATCATTGTCTCTTTTGAATTTCTAGACCCTAACATACCTGAGACGGGGGAGCAGGCTGAGAGAGCGCTGCATCCGAACACTGAGGACGAGTGCTGTTTTAACGTTTGTACTGAAGATGAACCGGCACTGGGTTTTTGCGCCAATTGTACAGGTCGCGTACTCTATAAGGGTCCCAAGCATCGCGATCCCCCAACAGCGCCACAATGCGAAATCGCATCCATCCCAGGTAATTGAAATTCAACTTCTTGGTATATAATATCGAACTTTGATAGTCTCAGTACCTCGTTAACAAAAGACCTACTATATTTCCAACAAGAATTTCATGTGAACTAAGCTTCAACGATTCCAGAGAATTTCATTGGATGCCAGATTGGATATTCTCACGGGAAACAGATACATCTTAACAAAATTAGTTGCTTCTAGTACAGATAATATATATATATACATTAGCGTTCGCGTTGTTGTTACTTAAAAAACTAATATTACTGGATGAAACTTTAGGTGTAAATAATCAGAATTTTTGAATTCATGAAATAGGTTTCGAAAAACCACGTACCCATTTTATAGTTATTACTACTCGTCATTTTTGTTGAAAATGCAATATCCTGTAATTGTGGTGTCCTAAAAAAAGGTCTCCATTATCCCACTGTGTCTTAAAATTTGTCCATTTTTAATCATTTACCTACTGAGACTCTTGACCAAAGTACTATGAACTATATTGCGTAATATTTTTAGTCAATTGGACTTGATTTGCAAATTCATTTATTGTGGGACTAATATTAGGTCCACAATGTGGTATATTGTTGAAGTGGATGTAAACATATTAAAACATTGTTCAGGACTTTATAAGAAAAAATCTCAATGAAGAGAAAGTTATAAAATAAATAGTTCTTAAGATAAAGGATAAAGGATCTTATACAGATATTCTGCGTATTGTAAAATCAAATTATTAGCCTCCATATTACGAAAATTGCTGCATTTTTTGCTAAATTGACGAATGGCCATATTCTCATAAGATGTGGTTTTGGTTTCTCATTGGAGAGAGTGACGTGGAAACCATCCCATAAAAATATATAGATTGTATTGTTTATTGTATAAAGGAAATATATATCCACAGAGCTGGAGCAATACTCATATAAACTTCTGTTTTACTTTTATTTCAAAACATGTGGCCTATATATGGCTTTTATATTCTAATACTTCAATAATTTATAATTTCTCATGAATTTGTAGGTATTAATATTAATGAAAAATTATAATTAAGTTTGTGCAAATATTTTGTACGTTTTAATGTTCGCCTATATACGGTCCATATGTTTTATAATAAACGTAATTCAGCGGATCTACATATTAACCACAGTTTTCTAATACTTGCTGTGAGTATTGCTCCGCCTCTGTGGATATATATTGTCCATTTATGAAACATATCGGTATTAGTATTTCCCATGAATGGCCCATATATTAGAGATAGTCTATATAAAGATATTATTGAAGTAACGGGGAAACTAAAACTGTAGTACTAGCTTAAGTTATTCTAGTAAATTAAGATTATAAGATTCCCAAGTAGCTTTTTACTCCGGAAGTACTTACTGTATCTGCAGTAAATGTAAATTTGTCTGCAGCATGTACAAACATTGTACGCACTTAAAAGGTAACTTAAGCTAATCCCGCTTCTTTATCTTTTCTGTATTTACAACAATAATGTTTATTATACCTTTGACCTTGACATCGAACCATTTTCAAACCTGCTTAGGTACCCATTAATAGTTTTGATCAGTATCCTGCAAACTACACATACGAACTACAAAGAATCACAGTAGACTGATTTATAGTTCTGTATGAAATGAGCTGAGAAAAATACAGTAGAATGTAGTTGAAAGCATTCTGATGGAAAGTCCTAATGGGCACGATAGGTATTTTGTTCCGACTGGCTTGAACCCCTTTAACGAGTCCCAGAACCCAAAGTCGTAGTAAAATTAGTTTGCAGAGTAGGTTGCCACCTCATGAGCAGTCATATTAGAGATATACAGCATCCTTCATGAGCACTAATAAAAGGGAATCCCGAACGATGTATTTTTCAGGCCAACAGCCAACCCCGCGACAGCAGTCCTCGCTGTGCGGTAGCGGTGGATTCGGCTCAATCATCTCCAACACATTCTTCGTCGATCCGTCAGCCTCCTCTCTACCACCGGACTCTACCGGTGAGCCATCGTCACCAACCACTACCACCACCACCGACACCACCACCACCACCACCACAAGCACCACCAGCACCACTAGTAGCAGCACCGGTACGGCGTCAAGCTCCTCCTCGGCGGCCAGCACGAGCGCGTCGACGGTGCCGCTCCTCTGTCTCTTCTGGATCTGGGGCGTCCTCTTTTCCAGCCAGTGCTCGGTGCGCGGCCTCCTCGGGCTCGTCGGCCTCGCCGAACACTGCCTCCGAGCCCTCCGCGTCTCTTACGGCTGCCTCATCCCGGTCCCCGGCTGGCCGAAGCGGCAGCCCCGGTCCCGACCCCCCCGGCGACCCCAGCGCCGCGACCCCACTATGGCCGCCCGGCGTTGTTTGTTAGCGCCGCCCCCGCCGAGCGCCTCGATCAAAGCCCCGCCGCTCGCCTACTCGGTCCTGATGTACTCGGCCGCGGGCGCTGGCCTCGCGCTCCCCCGGACCAGGACGCACCGCGCCTGCAGGGGGCGCCACTGTTACTGCTGCTGCTATCGCCGGTGGCTCTGGCCGGGCCGCTGGAAGGCCGCAGCCGGGCCCCCGAGGCCGCCTCCGCCCGCCGGCAGGGCGCGCTGCTGCCACTGTCGGCTACACCGGTGCTACTGGCGCTGGCGCTGGCTCTGGCCGTGCAGGTGGAAGGGCGGCCCGGCGGTGCCCGGCAGGGGGCAGCAGCAGCAGCAGCCGCTGAGGCAGCCGCGCAAGAAGCGCCGACGGAAAGTGCGCTTCGGGGCCTCGTGCTGCCGCGAGCTCGATCTCGCTCGGTCCACCTCCTGGTGCCGGGAGCCCTCTTAGCGGGCCGTTTTTATTAGGGCCGCCGCCGCGCCGGCTCGTCCACCCGAAACCATTTTCTTTGCTTCCCGCTGCCGCGACACGACCTGACGCGAACGCGGGACCGCAGCCCCTGCACTGGCACTGGTGCATCGCGCGGAGAACGTTACAGACCGCGCGCGACCCATCGAAGGAGCTGCGACCGGTCGCGACGGACGCGCCGGAGATTCGAGATAGGCTCGCCGCGCAGTCCGCGGATATTAGGCGGGCCGATCGCTACACTGAGGCTTACGAATGAATAAAGGCTAATGGGAATAATAATAATAAACAATAATACAATAATAATGGTTAATGAATAATTATCGATACTATTCGAGTCGACACGCAGCGAGTGGATTTTGAGAGATAGAGAGAAACAGAGAGAGAGAGAGAGAGAGAGAGCGAGAGAGAGCGAGAGAGCGAGAGAGCGTATGCAAGAGTGCGCCAGAAAGACAGATAAGCGATCGCACGATAAAAAAAAAGCACAGGACATATAACGTGAACCGAAGTATGCGAGAAACGTTATTATTATACATATTATTATACATAGTACGAGGAAATAAAAAAAAATTTCGCAAGATTATTACGGCCGAACGGGAAGAGATTGAAATATATATGCACACACCTATACATGGACATACACACCAGGCAACAAAAAAAAGAAGCGATAGGGAGACGCGGAGGTGAGACGTGTTAAACGTATATCGACGTCCGCGACGCAATTATTATGATATACATTAAAAATTAAGCGTAAAATGTTGTTTAAGTGCACGACCGTGTCGTGACGTCACACAATACGTCGTCGCGAGAGCGCCGATCTGCCGCAGACCCCATAATGCCGAGATATAGAGGAGCCGTAGGAGATCAGAAGCGAGGCGACGAATAACGAGGAGGCACCGAGTACTGAGCGAGTCGTCTTGCGCGTACGATGTAAGAGAGTGAGCGAGACTGAGAGGGAGTGAGAGAGAGAGAGAGAGAGAGAGAGAGAGAGAGAGAGAGAGAACAAGAGAAAATGTTCAACTGCAGGTATATCGTATGAGTGCCATGGAATAACGCAAAACATACGATTAATAGAGACACGTTCTTTTCATTGGAGCGCGGGCGCGTGTACGGGAAATTCGAATTTCTTGAAAGACGGGCTAATCTTTCATTTCGTTCTTCTTATATAGAAAAAAAAGAGAAAAGAAACCAGTGAATTGAACCGCATAAACCAGGAAAAAAAAGAAGAAATGAATAACGGTTTTCCTCCCCAAATATTTAAGCAGTGACGATGGTAATTAGATTCTATTATATTTTTTAAAGATGATAAAACAAACTGTTGCTGTTAGATTGAAGCGATTAATTTTATAAGATGTTACAAAAAAGTTTCTTAAAAAGTGGAAAAAGAGGAAAATATACATACACAATATATATATACTCGTATAGATGAAAAAAATCCATTGTTAACGTTCAACTTTTTTGTACGTCAAAATGAATAAGAATGAAAAAAACAATGGGAAGGAAAGCAAAAAATGAGTTGCATACATCCTAAGGCATCGATGTGTAATTAGCATGCTTTCACACACACACACCGTAACGAACAAAACAACACACACTTTCAGCCCAAAAAAATGTACGAAAAAAATTCCCAGCTATATAAATATACCTATATACATATGCGTAAAGTCGTAACGGAAAGAGAGAGAGAGAGAGAGAGAGAGTGTGTGAGAGAGAGAGAAAGATTGAGACAGAGGCACACATATATACGCAGATTACGTAGAGAGAAAGCGCCTAAAGGAATTTCCGCGTGCACGCGGACGTGCTATCGCCGACACATCCAAGACACACTTACAATAGAGGCTATACAGACGCGTGGGTGTGTGTACACATGAATGTGTGTGTGCGTGTATGGGAGTGCGGAAAACCGAGTGTATGTGTGTGTGTGTGTGTATGCGTGTGCAAGAGCCCCCGAGGCGGCTTAACACGAATTGCGTAGTCACGCATGCGCTCGCGGGGTTCGCGCCGCGCCGTTTAACGACTACATACATAGACGCTACGATTGACGCGCCGCAAGCGAAAGAGAGCGAGAGCGAGAGAGAAAGAGAGAGTGAGAGAGAGAGAGAGAGAGACAGAACACTGTACGCATAGCACATTACAATAGAGAAGATTATTATAAATCGGGGGAGTGAGAACGATCATGTATATGCTCAGGCGCTCGCGCTACACGAATATGCCAATTTTCACGGCGAAGGCAAAAGAGAGAGAGAGAGAGAGGAACAGAGAGATGCTGAAGGCTGTAAAAGAGTGATAGTATGAAGGAAAGAATGGAAAGCAAGTTATATCTGCGAGATCGCCAGCCAAGCGAAGCCGTTATCGAGGTATAATATGTGTTCGTTTAGACATTATATACATAAAAATAAATATTGTATTAAAAAAAAACTAGATTATAACAAAAAAAAAGGTGAAGAAAAAATAACACACACTACCACACAACTACACGTACGAGAGAGAAAGAGAGAATTAGTGAGAGCAAGCGAGAGAGAGAGAGTGGACGAAAAAACTATACGAGAGAAGTACCGGAGGCGCACACGCGGATTCGCAGGACTGCGAAATAAAAAAAAGAAAGAGAGAGAGAGAGAGAGCACAAGAGAAAACAAAAAAAAAGAAAACACACAATTACCGACGTAAGTCCGAGAGAGATGAGCGATTAATACAATTAAATATAAGAGGAAGTAAATGAGTATCAATCGAAAGTTGCGCGGTACCCTCCCCAAAACCCCCTCATGCCACAAATCCCCGCCGCAGCGGAGGAAAGTAGAGTGAACCGATGCAAGTTATATATATTCGAATCTACTTCGTTATATATATATACATAGATCGTTTGTCTTCTTTCTTTCTTTTTTCTTTTAGAAGCAAAAAAAGAAGAAACGAAAAAGAAAAAAAGCATTGTATACAGTTTTTTTTGCTCGGTTTTGTGTGCGCGGGGAACATGCGCCATTAATGACTTTGGGGGGCTATCGTTACGAGCCGCGTTACGCTGAGATCGATCACGAGAAAACGACGCGGACGAGTTGTTATTCCCTTTTTTTTCTTCTCCATCCTCCAGGACCCACTATATATTGTCTTTATACCTCTCGACTGCGGAAATGCGCACCGATATACAGTTACAGCTCGCGATCTGCTCGTATTATGCACAATTTGTTTCTTCGAAATCGCAATCTGCGCTCCACGACGGTCTAATAATACAGCTTTAACGAGTAAGCGTTTACGTTCCAATAGCTGGTCTAACCTCAAAAGCAGAGTTTCAAAAAAAAAAAAAAAATATCGTTACCTAAAACCAAGGATAAGTCGTGCGCATTTCCGCTCGTCTGCACCGCCCGGATAAGCATATTTATATGTGTATATAAATCCATCTCTCTCGTTCTCTCGGCCTCGAAGAAGCAGCAGCAGCACCAAAAAAACAGTTAAGTATAATAAAAAAAAAAAAAAAACGACATGCCTACAAGAGAGAGAAGGAGAGAGGAGCGCGAGGGCGGAAAGTCACGATACGCACAACTTGTAACACTCACGACCTGTATGTCCAAGACGTATAATTCCTCGAGAAACCCGCGTTTTTTACGAGACCGCAGAAAGCGCGAATGAGAAATAAATAAATAAAAAAAAAATCGAGTAAAATAACCGGAGCGGGTGGGGGGACAAAAAACACCGAAAAATCGCATTTGGCGTCACACCCCTCCGTGCCGCCCTTTTATGGCCCCAAGTGTACGGGCCAAGTTGTTAGTTATCGCGCTTACCCCGTTTTATAACCTTCCCTCCTTCACCCCCCCCCCCTCCACCCAAGCCTCAGAGCCGACCTTTTCAAATCCTTCGAGACGCTTGCGAGATTATACATATATATATATACATATATATATACATATATATTTATAGGTATATATATACGTGTGCGTCCTTGTCGTTTTCTCGTTCCATTTACGTTTTCCGAACTTCTTTTTTTCAGATCCGTAGCACGTCTTATCGTAGGAGAGAGAGAAAGAGAGAGTGAGAGTGAGCGAGCGAGCGAGCGAAAGAACGAAAGAGAGAGATCGACCCGTGAGAAGAAAATTTTAATCCAAAAAAAATCTACTTGATTCAATGTTGAGTCAACGTTGGACCATTGTGTAGGAAAAAAAAACGTTAAGCCGACCCTGGGCCGATGTGTATAGCCAAATAAAAAGAGAAAAATAATGCTCGAAGAAAAAAAAATTAAGGAAACAGAAACAAAAAAAAAATTTTTAGATGCGCACTCTGTTTAGGAGGCTCGTTTAAAGTGCGTTTAGGGGAACTTGAAGGCCCACCGAAATTTAAAGTCGATGTACTTAGACACTGTTTGATTAATAAAAAAAAAGAATATAGAAAAAAGTGTCCTTTTTTGTTTTGTTCAAAAAGAAAAAGAGAAAAATGAAGAAGAAGAAGTGCTGAGAATAATAATAATAATAAATAAAAAAACAAAAGAAAACCAATCATTTGTTCAAATGAATTTAAAACGAAAATCACACGCAGAACGATTCTCTCGACGATGTTTACTGAATCGACTGTGCACGAGAATCGAGAAGATTCGTGGATTTCCAAGGCAATCTGCCAACGAGGAGCTTTTATCGAGCACAAACGAACCTTTCCACTACCCCGCCCACATCAAAGCATAGGCAGTAAAACAGTAGAGTGGACTCGCCAAACACGGAAGTAAACATTTTTTTCGTTAGAGCGTGTGCTTTCTTTCTTTCCTCCGTTGATTTTGTTTAAATGTGTAACATTATAGTATTTTTGTGACGATCGATCGTATACGTAGCATATAGATTCGCGAAGATTTTTCTACGAGTTCTTTTATAGTAGTTTTATAGATACGAGGAATTTTATTGAGTAGTGATTAAGCTTCGCATATAACGAAAGTAGCAAGTGACAAACAAAAAAAAAACAACAAGTTGTAAGGCTCGAAATCGTTTTTAGAAACGTCTAAGCAGTCGTAAAAATATTACGATGATACGAAACCAACACAATATATATATATATATATATATCTATATATAT
>UELV01143004.1:0-28790 GCA_900490015.1 Megastigmus stigmatizans | reverse complement strand
GGTTATTATTGATTATTTTATCACAGACATACATATTAGAATAAATAATTAAGTTTTTTTCAGTATATTAGGACCATATATACTTTTCAAAAGTAGAAATATTATTATTTCTACTTTTCAAATATCGGGATTATATTTTCTACTTTACTAAAGTAGACATTTCACACTTTCTACTTTTCTAAAGTAGAAATAACATTATAATAATATTTCTACTTTACTAAAGTAGAAATATTATTATTTCTACTTTGCAAGTATCGGGATGACTTTTTCTACTTTTCTAAAGTAGGAAAATCGCACTTTCTACTTATTACTAAAGTAGAAATATTAATATTTCTACTTTTCACGTATCGGGATGACTTTTTCTACTTTACTGAAGTAGGAATCTGTCAATTCCTACTTTTTTGCGTCAATTTTTCTACTTTGGGGTTTAGAGTGTAGGGAGAGTAGCAGATAGTAGTAGACAGTAGTAAAGAGTACCTAGTAGAGAGTAGCGAGAGTAGGTGCAGCGCTCGGCTACTCGCGCTGCGCCTCGACTCTCCCCACCACTACGTCCTTCGCGCGCTACAGTATATGCTCTCGACTTCTTGCCTGACTTGCCTGCTCGCGATCAATTAGCAATGTTTCGCTGCTATTGTTTTTGGATGTAAAAAATTCAGGTCCAAAAATATATAAATAAATATTTATTAACCGTAAATAACATATTAACTAAATTCATCATTTTTAAGATTATCGAAAGTAACGGCAATTCAGACGTAGCACAGAGCTTCGATTTAAAAAGACGTAATTGCTTAATAATTTAAAAGTGAGTCAAATAATAAAAATATTCTTTGCAGTAAATTTTAACATTTAACAATCCAAAGGTCTCTATAGATGAGCAGTTTAACTTCATAAAAAGTTCACATATTTTAGATTCAACGAGAAATAAAAATAAATTCAGTAAACTCCAGGCTTTTGTACCCAATAACCCGACGCTTATAAGCATTGGATATAAAAATGAATTATATTCTAGGTTTTTACACCGAAGAAACCGATACCCTCTAACGTTAAAAAGTTCCCTGATCGTTATATTGTAGACTCAAGGTAGATACAATAAAAATTAACTAATCCTTACGCTTTTACACGCAATAAATGGATGCTCTTCTTAAGCATTTTATTACGAAAAATATTCTTTGACAGTCACATTTAAATGCAATTAGATGAAAAAAATTAGCTAAACTCCAAGCTCTTACAGCGTAAGCCCGGATCTCTCGAGTTGAGCATTTTAAAGGGATAAAAAGATTTTTGACTCTCATTAACTTCTTAATATCTAACTAGCAAAAAATGTCTCACTCGCTAACGCTCGCACGGGTGAATTTCGGTGGGATTTATGCTCAATACATACATTCTAAAGAAGCACATATTATAAATACAATTTACAGAATTTACAGATATAAGTGGTATAAGTAGCACTTTACGACACGGCGTGTGTTTCAAATTTCACGAGTTCTCAAAATCATACTTGCTTGTTCAATTTATTTGCTCTTGAAATACATTTTGTAACTTTAAGTCAGCATATCTCAAAGACAAATCGTATGCAGGTGATTCAAAATGGATTTTGAAGAGTACGTTGAGTACCGAGTGCTGGCCTTAATGAGTTTTGAAACGATTTTTGGGCCAGGCCCGGATGTTGCAGCCGTGCGATAGCCTGACCTATGGTTGCCCTTCCTGCAGCCGTTGTTAGGCCGTATCTCATATTTTAAGGTCTCATACGGAACAATTCATAAAATTTCAATAAAATTATAGACGTTTATTTAATTATTAAATATTTTTAACATGTTTCTAACAATTTGCGCATCCTTAAATATAAAAAATAAATAAAAATACCCTTTATTGAAACATTATATGAATAAAGTCTTCTCGAAAACTATCGTTTATAACTTTTATTAAAATATAAATGAATCTGGATTTTCAAGTCTACTTTTTGGTAAGCGACGAAAGAGCTTAAGAGCCTGTATTAGGTAGTGCAATTTCTAACTTTTTTTCTCTTTCTTTTGACTGGTGACCCAATCAACTAAAAAACTTTAATTAAAAAGTTTAATGTTTTAACTTTTGATAAGTATTTTTTTTTATCGGTTTCGAAAAACGCTGGAGCTACCTTATTAAATAATGATTTGATAATTAATACAGCAACTCATTATTATCTTTTCTTTTCCATCATAGTTATTCAGAAAAATATTTTAAATGAGAATTTCAAGCAACTGTTATTCCAAACTATCTCAATTTTTCTTTCACTATTAATTTTAAAATTAATAAAAATTTTATGATCAAAATAAAATGCAAATGTTAACTTTTTATTTTAGCTATATATACTCGATGTATCAGTAATAGACAATGAATTATTTGCAATAAAATGATTATGGAATGCAACTCATACCGGCCAATTCATACTTTACACCACTGAAATTTTGCAATATCTTATATAACTTATTGACTCTTGTTACATCTTTGGATTTCCAAATATTTCATCAACGAATAGCGTTTTCATATATTTTATTTGCAGAAACTACTATCTGTATTTTCTAAAAATTTTTTAATACTAAATAGTCTCAGTATTTAGTCTGTTTTCCTTTTATTTTTATTTTTCGGTATAAGCAATAAGTATAAAACATTCAAATCATAAGTCACAGTTCTTTGAATAAAAGAGTAAAATATATAATAATTTAAAATTAGTAAGGATTTTAAATGTAAAGGACATCTATGTAAAGGGATAAAAAGAAGAAAATAAAACAAACAAAATTCTTTAGTAATTTTATTTTCCTTTCGCAATGCTTATATTACAAAACATACTTTTCCAGACACATTGAAAATATGCTCTATTTACACTGGATGTGTAACATCTCGTCTTTACAGGAATAATTAAAATTGTAATATTATATAATAGGTATTCTCATAGGCTTTCGTACGATAATATATGATTATGGCAGTAAATTTACAATAGAGTCTATTATCATTTGCATAATTATTATATGTATGTTATAAGTGTAATGCATAATGTCATTATATGTACTGTAAGAAAGAAAAATCAAACAAATCAATACTCTCGTTCTTTTTCTCTCTTAATTCATTACTACATATATCCTGCTATATGCAAACTAAATACGAACACTTTCCAATGCTGTATATAAAATAAAAATCAATGAGTGATATTAATTAAATGATATATTGCGATATGACTTCCAGACACGTCTCGTCGAACACATTAATAATGAGAAAAAGAAACAAAATCATGAGGAATTGAAGCGAAGACTTTCTTAGAACATTACAATATCGACCATATAAACGCACGTCGATTATTTTTTTTTTTTTTTTTTTGAATTCTCTAATAATAAGCAAACCCTCAACAATCTCGGTCTTTGATTCACTAAGATTCTGCGATATGTTGCGAAACCCGATAAGCTTAGGAGAAAAGCACAGAGATCGATTGGACCCCAGGACAATTCAAGTCCAATCGATATTTTACTTATTTACTTTTTTTTATATTTTATTTTTATTTGTTTTGCCTATCATCACACACAAAGAGTCCCTTGCACTAAAATGTCAAACGAGAGAAAGAAAATGATGAATGTCAAATGAACAAAGATTTCTCTAATATTGTCTAAGAGTGCCTTGCAATTCTTATATTTTCTCTCTTTCTCTCGCTCTCCGCCGTGAATACCCATCGTTTTGCCGTCGTTTTGCATTTCAGTCTAAGTTTACAAAGTTACAATTATTACAATATACTCGGTGTTTTCTGGTATTTTTTTTTTCTTGTTTTCATGTAATTATACATTTTGAATACGATGAGAAAGAAATTATTTACTACTGTTACACGCCAAGCGACTATGTATGTACAATGCATCGTTTTAATCCTTACACCTTACACGCTACGTTTTTTTTTCTTCATTTATCTCGAATAACACGCTATTTGTAATATTTCTCGTAGAAAAGGAAAAAAAAAAGTTAAATCGAAATCGACGGCTCCTTAATTAAAGACGAGGGATAAAGTAAGATCGTAAATTAATGATAAAAATAAATGAAAGTAATCGAACGCGAGCTAGTTGGCAGTAGTGCTTTGTCTCGACTAAACCGTAAAATGACTAAACTTAGAAGCTACCTAAGAGTGCAATTTTTTTATCATTTTTAATGCAAGAATCACAAATGAAAATTATGCTAATGGGTACTTTTGTTTTCTTGTTTTTCATTTAAGCTGGCCGCGGCAACGCATCCGTGGCTCTTGCGCAAGGTACAAAAATGGAGCTATTCTATAGGTATACAAAGAAACCGCGCCTAAAAAGCTGCTCATCCTTTTGTAGCATCTTTCATTGCGGTCTATTTTATTTCGCACTTCTACTGCACCTTGTTTCTTCTCTCTTTTTTATAAACATTCTACTACAGGTAATATCAGCAACTGATTTCAACGTTTACTATTTCTTTGTTTTATCGTTAAACTCACTGTTCAAAGTAAACTAGGAGTCATTCACACACGCAAAACAAGGAGAACATACTTCGTCGCAATCACAAAGTTCCTAAACAATATTGCATCAACCAATTTCGGTTCGTAAAATCAATAAAGTTCTAACTAGTTTAATTTTTTTTTTCTTTAATTGCGTATAAAAAACTTCGACATACTAATCATATAATAAAAAAAAAAAACAGAACAAAATCCTTCCCAGCCCCACCGCAAACTGATTTCTTTTTCGCACAACATTACGCACCTCACAGACGAACAAATTTTAAACATCTAGTACGATATTCTCGACTCATTCCGTTCGCTCTATAAACGAAAAAGAAAAACATTACACTACAAGTCATCCAATCGTCACTCCGCAATAATCGGATAAAAGTAGCGCCTAAATAAGTGAACTAGCACGAATCTCACAGTCTGAAATTATTCTTAGTCATGAAACACGTATCAAGACGTACTGTTCCTGTGTTTTTTGCTCTTGCCCTTGCCGCCAGTAGGGGCTCCACTACCGGGCGACTGCTCGTCGTTCTCGCTACGGCGACGCTTTTCCTTCATCTGCTTCTCCATGGCGAGCATCGTGATCATCTTTTTGTGCGAGTCGCCGACTATCCAGCCGTGCTGCTCCTGCCTGTCGTCCTCCTGTCCCTCTTGAACAGGGACGACGACCGGAGCAGGTGGAACGACAACCGGTACGGAGACTTCCTCGTCGTCGTCGCTCGAGCTCGACCAGTAGTACAGCTGATTGGCGGCGGCGCGTTTTCTGCGACCTATCGCCACACCCACACCCTCGTCAACTTTGTTCCAGGACTTGGTGGCTTTCAATTCCTCGTCGCCGTCCAGGTCGGATTCACGCCTGTTGCTCAGCGATCGCGGCTGCGATTCCTTCATCTCCTTGCCGCGATTCAGGGACGTAGGCCGGCTCTTGGCGCGAGCTTGACCGGCGCTTCCGGGGCTCTGTTTCGTTTTCTTTGCCTCGTTCGGCGTTTTCGTCTCTGCTTTCTGGGCTTTCTTGCCTTTCGGCGTCGACTTCGCAGCTTTCTTTTTCTTCGTGAGAACTGGCTCGACAGCATTACCGTTCGCTTCTTCGTTCTCGGTGTCGGTGGTCAATCTCGTTGTCAATTTTGGCCTCCTGGACTTGTTGGTGTTACTGTCGCTTTCATCGAGTTCATCGCGGCTTTTCTGCTTGTGCGAGTGTTTCTTCGGCGAGGCTTTGCTGCGTTTGGCCGGGGTCTTTTCTTTAGCTTCCACTGACGTTTCCTGAGTCGTTTGCTTCTTCTCGTCCTTTTCCGAGCCCGAGGCCTCGCTTGCCGCGCTCTGCCGCTTCTCCTCGAGCTCGCGCATTATCGCCTCCTCTATGGCCTTCTGTTCTTTCGCGATCATCTGCTCGTGTTTCTTCTCTATGTACCTCTCCTTTCGTTTTTCCTTGGACTCGCGTTGCTTTTGCTTGCTGCGCACTTTCTCGTGACTGTCCACCTTGTCGGTTGTCTTTTTGCTGTAGGGTATCGAGAGCTCTTCGTCCGAACTGCTGATCTCGGCGAGCAAGCCCTGCTTGCCGATCGCACACTTCCTCTGTCGCCTCGTGGGCTGAAGATCGAGCAATATGCGCTCCTGCTCTTCTTTCAGTTTCTTTAGCTGCTGTTTTCGCTTTTTTGACTCTTGCACTTTGCGACTGAGGAAAACGTGGAGCGGCAAGTTCTCGGGCTGACGTTGTGGCTTCTCGTTACCTGATAGCTTCTCCGGTAAGTCCGGTAACGTCACCTCCTCGACCTCCTCCCCCTCCTCCACTTCCTCGTTATCCTGACAATCGTCGACTTCATCGTCTTTCTGGTAGGCTTCGACCGTGAGCTGTTCAGCTACAACAGAGGATCTTTCTTTCTTGGCAGTCGACGAGAAAGTTTCATCCTCTGGACGATCCAAGAGGTCGAGAGCATCCTCGATCGAGATGTACTTTTCTGTGCTCGCGGATTTCTTATCCTGCGCAGGATGCGACATAGATGGTGTTTCCGGTGCCTTGAGGAGGGACTGAGACTTGTCTTCGGCCGCGGCTATGGATAATTCGTCGCGATCGGAGTCGATGATCGAGCTGTCTTCGCGATACAGATCGTCGAGCTCGAAAGTTCGTCCTTCCGTCTCGTCGTCGCTGTTCGTACGCTGCTCGATGTCGGCCGGGTCTTTCAAGTTCTCGTCAATTACGAGCGGAGTGTCGGAAAGTTCCTCGGACTCGGATTTTTTGTTGTCTTCCAAATCTAGGATGGGAGAGTTGCTCTTGGAATCGTTAACGTCATCGATTCGCTTAGGCCAATCCTCCGCTTGACTTTCGGCATTCTGAGACTCTTCATTGATCAAGCTCTCTTTGTCCTTTGGCTGTTCTTCCACTGTTGAAAAATAAGGTATTTATAATTCCTAATGATATAACGTTAAAATAAACCCATTATTGGTAGAATTGCAATAGGAAAAAACAAAGTATGTTTTAAGCGTTGCAAATGAGATGTAGTTATTTATAGTACTATAGTTAAAAGTGTGTACCTAATTCATCGGTAATTTCATTCGCAGGTGGTTCATCGGAAGCAATAACGAGTTTGCCCTCCTCGAAGTTATCCGCCTCGTCATCCTCGATTTCTTGCTCGAATTCGCTCTCGGACGAGGTCGACGACATCTCCGCGAAAAGATTCTGCTTGCCTTTCGAGCACGTTCTCTGGCTCTTGGATATACCGACGCCTATATCGTCGGCTTTTAATTTCGTCACGAACTCGTCCGAACTGTCGTCCTCGTACCAGGCGTTCCGAGACTTTTTCTTCGCGCCTTTGCCGCTCTTCTTCTTCGATTTTCCCGAGTGCTTATTACCCGTACTGTGTTCTCCGGAGGAGCGTTTGGACTTTTGCCGCCTCTCAACGAACTCGTCCATCGGACCTACGATATTTCAATAGATTAATATAACTCTATCGATTTTTTCCTGTTTCTAACATTTATACCTATTTTTTTTTTCTTTTTTTTTCTTTCTTCAAGTAATTAATATTGTATAAAATTTTAACAACATGCTGTTTACGATTAATATTAATTTACCTATTAAGACTTTCATTATGGATTGTCTAATATTGTTTCGATAATCATATTAAAAATATATACCTATAACATTCGGCTGTAGCGGTTTCGCGTCGTTGGCCACAAAGTTGGTCACAGGCTTGTTCTTGGGCGCGAACTTTTCTATATCCTTGAACTTGCGATCGAACATATTCTCAAGATTCTCAGCCAATGCACCTACAGCCTTGCCGTTGGTCAGCGTGTCGTTGATGGTTTTAGATAGTAGTGCCGACATGTTGAGCTCCTTCGGTGGCTCGGCCTTGACGCGATACGAGAGGACAGATGTGAAACCGGGATCGCTGACACCCTCCTCCTCGTCGAACTCGTAAACATCCTTAATCTTGTCCTTAATTTTGTTCTTGCTCGGCGCGCTCAGCTGGTCCTTTTTTTTACCGAAAGTGCCGGCGCTGTTGTCGCGGCGCTTCTTCCTCTCGGCCAATCCACCTCGATTCTGGCTCGTTCTTATTAAGGAGAAACTTTGCTGCTGCAGTGCCTGGCTGCCCTTTGCCTTCTTTTGCTTCCTCGACTTTCCCGACGACTTGGGAGTTTTCAACTTCTCGAGCTGCTTCTTCTCGTACAACTCCTTTTTCCGCTCGAACAGCTCTTTGATGGGGTTCTTCGACTTCTTGGGCGGTGATTTCGCCTCGTGATGGTGATGATGGTGGTGGTGGTGCTCGTGTGGCTGCTTCTGCTCCTCTACCGGCATGTTCGTTGTTTCTTTGTGCGTGGGCGAGGATTTTGGTGGTTTGTCGGGTACCGTTGGAGTAGTCGACGTAGGAGCACGAGCGCACGCCAACTCGGCCAAGAGTTTCATCGGCGTAGAAGCACTGGGACGAGGAAAATTTAATTTTTATAAAGAGGAATTATATTGTAATCAAGGTTCAAATTGTGTAATATTTTTTCAATTTTTGAATAAAGTAAATTCAAAAGAAAATTTATAAAGGAAATACGTTTAAATTCACTTTCAATGTTGTATATACAGCGATTGGCATATCTATCAGTTAAAAACTTAGTATATGAATTTGTATGAATGATTCTGTTGAAAACTTACTTATGATCGTGTTTCTCATTGTTATGGAGCAAATTGGAGAGTAGCGCCCTGTCCAACAGTCCACCCAAGCCATTGTTGCACTTGCTCTTGGACTGTCCCTGGACAGCCTCGTCGTATGGATAAGCATCGTAATCGGGATCAGGCTCGGCGGCAGCCGAGGGACTGCCGCTGCTGTTCTTCTGTCCAAAGGTCGTGGCTATCAAGTTCTCGCTCTCGCGCATCCTCTGCTGTATCTTATCCCTGAGCTTGTTGTTGTGCTCGAAGGCTACGTCGAGGCTGTCGTCGTAGCCGAGATTGTCCTCAGCCTCGGCTGCACGATGATGATGCAGTAGTCCGTCATCGGGACTCGGTGAACGACTGTGTCTGCCGCTATTGTGCCGACTGTGATTGTGACCGTGGTGGTGATGATGGTGGTGATGGTGATGATGGTGGTGGCCACGGCCACGTTTCGTCGTCGTCGTACCGCCGCTGCCACCGCCGCCGCCGCCGCCGCCGCCTCCGCTGCTGTACTCCTTCTCACGACTGTTGTACTCCTCGCCGAGTAGCTGTTAAGAGAAACATGACGACGATGCGTGGACTTAGATGATGTGTATCCAGCTACATTTATTTTTTCGTTCGACATGCTGCAGAGCTATATATATTGATACGCGAAAAAGGTTCTGTTGATGTTTTACGAATTACTTTTTCAGAACTTGGCCGCGAGATGATAGATTATTCAATTGGCATAAAAAGTAATTGGTAAGGTGAACAAACCCTTTTTTCGCGTAATGTTTTCTTCACAGGATTTTACGAAATAACGAGAGATACACATACATATGCGAGAGTGTTTGGCATGCCCTTAATTAATATCTATGTAATTATTAGCCTTAAACAGGGATAGAAATTTGACAAAGCGCTATAGTAGTGAGAACATTGATTTTCACAATATCATGTAACTACGAGTTTAAAGTGCATTCAATTTGCTTAATATTATAGAATATTCAATATACAAATCCGTAAATTATAATTACTGCAAAATTCAAGTGCTCGTTAACACGGTTAAATATAACGATTATATTCTAAGCTTTTAAATTCACGTGAAAAAGCATAGATGATTAAATAATATTTATGTATTTCTATACAAGAGACTCTCTACGTTTATAAGCTTTGTGTAAATTGTTTAACGTGAATAATCAAGAATCGTATATAAATATCTGAAATAGAGTTGAATCGATGCTATACAATTATAATCGTCTCCGAATTCTCACGATATTATTTGCAGTAATGCCAATACTCGATGATAAATTAATGCGATTGAATGGTTCGCTCATTGAACGGCTGCTGTAACTTCGTAGATAATAAACACGATAACAGTGATCTAATACATCTTCATAAGTGCAGTGCAACGTTTGATGGCGTTTACGTTTACGATAAAACACAGTGGATGAATATAGTGGAGGCACTTAGACACTTTTAATACGTTTTGATATAAGAGCTATGTCTACCTTTTCGCATGCATACCAAGAGAACATTGTCTGTACAAAGCTGGGTCATAGGTCCTGCAAAAATGTTCGACGGAGATATTCAGACAGCCTGCGATGATTAACGACGAGCGACTCACGCTCCATTTTCTCGCGCAACGTAGTAGTGACAATAGAATATTTTTAAATGTTTATGTGCGACTTTACAGGTTACAAAGCTTCTAAGAGATTCGCTTTTAGTACTACTTATTATATCGTTTTAATGGAAATTGAGTTCTTACGGATAGAAAGATTTTCTTAATAGTTTTATAGTACATCTAGTTTTTGTTATCTACCTATTATCTACGAATGTTTTCCTAATAAGCTGATGTTAGACCACTTAATAATTCTGTTAGTTACAAAAAGTATTCTAGCTAGTATTTGAATAACCATATGTATACAATTTGTTGAAATTTTATGTTAATATATATCTCGATGTGCGAAACAATTTTGAATTATATTGCGGATGAGATGCAATGAGAACATGATAAAATGTAGGTGCAGGATAAAATATTTTTCTAGTTATGAATTTTAACGGACAGCTTTTAAAAAATAAATTTTGCACACGTGTAAGATTATTTACATAAGAATAAAAATATGTAACAGTAAACAAGTAGCCACATTATTTATTAGATTTATCATCAAAAAGCTCGATCTAAAAAATAAAAATTTAATTAAATGAATTTTTGGAATTAACGTGAATTGAATTACGATAAAAAATACTAATAAATTTTATATTACATCTTTCAGTAATTTCTACATTTTAATGATGGAAAGAACAACTTTTCACACGTACTTGATTCATTTTCTACGCTTATAAAAAAAAAAAAAAAACATCATCCAAACCAAAAGATCTAATCCACCAGAAAGTAGAAAAATCATTTTCTCACCTGATTAACGGATTCGAGTAAGCTTCCAAGGCTGTTTTGGCTTTCGACATCCCTCCACCTGTCCTTGGTGCCTCTGAACACTCCCATCTGTTCGTCCTTTCTATGGTGATGATGATAGGATCCAGCAGCGGCAGTCTGATCACCCGTATGATCGAGCTTAATCTTCTTGGCACCTCTGAGCTCTTTCTCGCTGGTCGCCTTGAGCCTCGAGCAGCACTCGACGAACAGTTCCTCGTCGAAGTTCAGTACCTTGGTGGCCTGACTCGTCGTTTTCTCCGGACTGTTTTTCTCGACGATCGGTAACTCGAGGTCCAGTGCGTTGTCCTCGATCGCGTCTGTGGGCGCAATCGTTACTACTTCGGTGGGGCCGTCGACGTCCTCGAGGCTCGACGCGTTTTGCGGTGACCTGATCACGATTTTGTCGGCTGTGAATGCGCACGATGAGCTACGTGACTTTTTCTTCTTAGTCTTCTGTCGCTTCTTAGTCTTCGGCTTCTCCTCGTCGCTGCTGCTCGACGCTGAGCTGCGCACAGTTTCGTTCTCCTCGTCGTCGCTCGAGTCTCGAATGTAGAGCGGTGACATTCTCCCATTCATCTTGTCCTCCTCGTCTTCCTCGTCCTCATCGTTATTGGTGTTTTCGACCTCGGACATCGCTACCTTTTCCCTCTCGAGCGTCGACTGTGAAACTTGCGACTCTTCGGTATTGTTTTCCACGGTATTGTTTTCCTCGATCTCGACGTTACTCTCACATTTCGCCTTTTTACAGTCAGACGCTAATGATTCTAAATCCCTCGCGTTACTCCTCTTCCTCCCTTTCTTTGGCTTGGGTGTAGATTGCTTCTTCACCTCCGCGGATTTCTCGCCAGGACCGTTCTCGTCTTGGCTCAGCTCCTCGTTCTCGGCCTTTTCATTGGCTGGACTCGGTGATTTGCGATTTCGCCTCGAGAGTCGCTGACTCTTGGCTACGCGAGCCTCGTCGGGAAGTGGCGAGTCGTCGTTGAAGGCCCTAGAGATGAGTTCCTCGGCACGTTTCTTGCTCTGTCTGCTTCTGCCATTCGATTCGGCGGACTTTTTCGAACTGCTGCGGCTGCGTAAATTCTTTTTCGATCTGGATCTAGAATTTCTTTTGGTAGATTTGTCGAAGTCGCTGTCGGACGAGTTGTTCTCCGATCTGGATTGCCAGTCGTCGAGAACCTCCTTTACTTTGTCGACTTTTTCGCCACCGAACACACGACCAAACACACTTTTGACGATCTTGTTTTTGCTCTTCTGCACCTTGTCGTCTTCCTTATCCCTCTCGACTTCGCTTTCCTCGCTCAAGCTCGATGCTTGGTTCGTTGCTTTGTTGCTGCTATTCTTCGGCTTTTTGCCACGACGCTTCGACTTTTTCTCCTCAGATTTCGAAGCTTTGGGGGATTTCTTGTTGGAGGTTTTGTTACTCGCTGGTGACTTCTTTGAATCTTCTTGATCTTTTGTTTCCGCTGTGGTCTCTATTTCTGTGGGTGCCTTTTCGACTGTGGCCGTTGTAGTCATTTCCGAAATTGGCACTGGTGATTCTCTCGTCACAGGCTTTTTGATGTTTATAACGTCGACGGGCTCGATGCTGTTGAGAACATCTGTGCCC
Source organism: Megastigmus stigmatizans (assembly GCA_900490015.1). NCBI lineage: Eukaryota > Metazoa > Arthropoda > Insecta > Hymenoptera > Megastigmidae > Megastigmus > Megastigmus stigmatizans. The sequence continues at coordinate 16,162 of UELV01143004.1, read as the reverse complement.
TGACTATCCTCATCGGGTTGCTTGGCAATTTCCGTGGTCATCTCCGGATCATCCAACAGTTTCTGGATATCAACAGACATGTTAGTGTCCAAGGAATTGTCGTCGCTATCAAAGCCTGTGAGCATCGATGCCGATAAGTCATTCTTGCCGTCTTCGAATGCTTTGAAGTTCTGTGTATTTAGATTTGGGAAGATCAACTGCTGCTGTGACTCGTCGCCTTTCTTTTTCGCAGCTGCTTCAGGAAGAATGGCTTCAGTCGCCTCGACGAGCTTAGACTCTACCGGCAGCGATGGAATCGAGATTTCGGATGACGTCGCATTGTCTAAAATTTCAGTGGATGAGTCGAGTATTATGTTGGATTTTGATTTTTTGTCGGTGCATTTTTCTTGTAGTTCCCATTCTAGAGTTTCTTTCGGAGGTAAAGCTGATACGTCTGATTGCTCTTGGGGCTTTTGTTTTGCTGCGACTTGTGATGCTTTTTTATTTGCCTTTTTATTTTGATTTTTCTTAGATTTCGATTGCTTTTGATTAACAGGTATTGAATCTTGGATGAGAGGCTCGATCTCTTTCTTTTCCGACTCCGAATCGTCAACAATGGATTTTTCATTCTCGATAGAAACACTCTCATCGATTACGAGCTTATCCGTTTCAGCATCCACTGGTTTCGGTTTTCTACCTCTCTTTTTCTTTGTTAATACGGTTGTTTCTTCATTAGTGATAAGTTGATCTTTTTGCTCTGATACTAATTTTTCATCCTCGTTCTGATCTACTTTTGATTCTGTCACATTCTCTTTCTCATTCTCATTTGTTTCTTTTTCTTCTTCCACGTTCTTCACAGACGTTTGACTCTCTTGCATATTATCGTCTATATCGGATTTATTGATTTTCTTTTTATTCTGATTCTTTTTGCCTTTAGATTTCTTTGCGGAAACATCCTTTCCAGTATCAGAAACTTCGGTTGCTGTAACACTTACGTTACTTTTATCTCGCCTGTTTCTCGAACTTTCTTTTGGCTTTTTAATAGAAACATCTTTCTCGATATCCCACTGTTCGGCCTCAACGGTACTGGCATTGCTTCTGTCCCTCTTAGATCTCGAACTTTCTTGATCGCTGCTGTCCTTGCGCGACTCGACGATGTCAAAATCAAAGTTTTCATCTTCTTTGTAGCTCGGCCTCAGCTGGTTCCTTTTTGGCCTTGAATTTTCTGAAGTAATGTTCGCCTGACTGACATTTTGATTTCTATTTCGATTAGTTCTTCTGGTTTCGTTCGTTACATTATTTTTCTCGGAATATCTTTTTGATTCGGCTTCTTTATTACTATTTACAGCTTCAAGCTCAGCATCACTTATTTTCTCTAAAGAATCGTCAGATTTTGCTAATTCGTCGGTCACTTTTAAGATCGAGCTATCCTTCGAACTTTTCTCATCTGCAAACACATTACTAAGACTGGAATCAGTAACTGTGGGTAAATCGGATTCAGAATGCAGAGTTTTCGTAGGCTCAGGCGAATTCAGATCGAGATGCTCGTCGGCCAAATTTTTCTTCTTTTTGTCCTTTTTCTTCTTTGATGCTGCCTTGATTATTGGTGCTGCTACCTTTTTATGAATGCGAACTTCCTTCACAGGAGTCGAAGCTGCCTCAGGTGTAACTGGACTGACATGATCAGTGAGCACATACTCGTCGTGGCTCATGTTCTCCGTGATTTTACAGATTTCCTCATCAAGCATCTCGTCTTCTAGCTCTTCTTCTGGTGATTTATGACACAGTAAAGGTTCCGGAATGCTTATAGCACCGACACTTTCGATAATACTCGTAATATTTTTCTCAACGCCCGCGTTTAATGATTCTTCAATAGTCTGTTTAACTAAATTTGTCTCACTCTCTTTGATAACTAAATTTTCTGGTAAAATTACTTCTTTCTCCTCTTTTTCTTTAGTATTTTCCTTTTCTTTTTCTATTTCTAATTTTTTTTCCTTTTCTTTTTCTATTTCTAATTCTTTTTTTATTTCTATTTCTAATTCTCGTTCCTTTTCTTTTTCTATTTCTAATTCTTCTTCCTTTTCTTTTTCTATTTCCAATTCTATTTGCTTTTCTTTTTCTTTTTCAATAACAATGTCCTTTTCTTTTTCTTCTTCAATTATAATTTCCTTTTCTTTTTCTTTTTCAATTACAATGTCCTTTTCTGTTTCTTTTTCAATTTCCATTTGCTTTCGTTTTTCATTTTTCATTTGTTTTCGTTTATCAGTTTCCATTTTCTTATCTTCTATTTCTCTCATTACGAATTCAGGCGCTAGTAGTTGTAGTATGTGTGTCTGCGACGAGTTGTGTTTGTTCAAACTACTCCTACGTGTAAAACTTGTTTTACACACATCGCAAAAGAACTTGGCCTCTTCTTTTGTAAGCTTTTTCTTACAAACTATCAATATTTTACCGGATTTAGTAACGATTGCAAAATTACCAGGTGTTCGTTTTTTCGGCGCTTGCAGATCGACACCTGCAGATTCATCTACTTCTGGAGCAGCTATTTCCTTAGTCAATGTACTGTCTTTTTTATCTATTGTTTCCAGATTTTTTTCGAGAGAACTTAATTGAGACTCTGGCGTATTCATAGATTTGTCGTCCACTTTAGCAGCCTCAGAAATATTTTCATATGCCGGCGTATCATTACTTTTATCTTTTATAAGATCTGCTTCCTTTTCAGGAATTGTAACTTGTTCAGGAATCGGAAGTTGTTCAACCATTGGAACTTCTTTGGGCTCTATATTTTTGGTGACTGTTTCTTGCGATGCGGATTCCTTCTCGATTTGGCTTGTACTTTCGTCAAAGCTCTCGGGAATAGTTTCTTCATTGTCTGATTTTCCAATATCTTTAGTTTCAGATTCTGTAAAAGTTTCACTGTCGCTGAGTTGATCTTCTGCCAGAGACATATTTGTCTTTGTTTTTCGATTTGACACTCGCCTCTTTTCAGGTCTGCTGTCAGTTGACGATGTATTTTCATCGATAGAACTCACTGAAACATCCCGACTGATGTCGAGTACATTCTTTCGTTGGGAACGTCTTCTTCTCGATGTATCCATTTCATTTGCCGACGAAACATCAGAATCGTCTGACTCTCTAACATTACTGTATATCGAATCAGATTCATCCTTTCTGCTGTTACGGGTGCTTCGTCTCGAAGTTCGCTTCGGAGTTGATTTTTCCTCGGATTCCGAAATTGACGAATTTTGATCAAAATTATCACTGCTCAACTCTGATTTATCTTCTACTATTGATTTATCCATAGAATCTTCTTCTTCTTTCTCCAATTCTTGATCACTTGCAATATTTTTCGATTTTCTTTTTGAATTACGTTTTTTAGTGGGTTTGGCAACTTCTGTAAATTCTGGAATTTTGAATGATTCCTCGGGAATGATTGGAGATTTTTCACTTGAATCTGGAACACTAGTCGATTCATCGGATAAAATTGGAGAAGACTCACTTGATAATTTTTTGGATGCTTTTTTCTTTCGTTTTGTAGTTTTCACCGCATTGTCGGTATCTTTTAGCACTAAGTTTTGTACATCTAAATCATTATTAATTATACTTTCATCTTTTTGAGATAATTCTACCTCCGGGTTTTGTTCTGTAACTAATGGTTCACTTATATTAACTTGAATATTTATTTCATCAGATTTTACAGATTCCTTTTGCTCAACTGTTGATTCCGTCGGTTCTAAATTAATCGCACTTTCTTCTTGAATAACTATATTACTACTATCATTTGCTATATTCAATTCTACATCTGCTTCAACTTGTTTTTCTAAATTTACAACCAAATTATCATTATCTTTTATGTCTGTCACTTTATCACTTTCATCCACTAAATTAGTATCTTCACTCTTATTCTTCTTTTGTCCACTTTTACGTTTACATTTCCTCGTCGCCTCTTTATTCTGTTTGTCATCATTTAGTCCTACAGTAACTTCAGTATCTGCATTATTTGAATTAAATTCTTCATCGTCCTCGGGTGCTTTTCTCTTTCCTGGTTTCATGGTTTCCCTTTCAGCTTCGGTGCACTCATCTTTCTTCACCTCATTTAATCTTGGTCTTTCGAGCAATTTCATCATATCCGCGAGACTCATTTCTTCCTGATGCTCGTCAACTTCATTTTCGTTATCTATAGCTTTCTTCTTGTTATTCTTAGGCTGCGTGCTTTCCAGAGATCGTTTTTTAGGATTCGGTTTTTGTTCCACCTCCACTTTCTTGGTTTCTTCTACGACGGGCAGCGTTGTATCTATATTTATGATTTGTTCAGAATCGACTTTCTCGATCGCACCATTTAAAACTTCAGTGTCTTCCTGTTTTTCTTCAGGTTTATTCTCAGTTTTCAACGGTGCTATCGCGGTTTCAGTAAGAGCTTCTCCGGTAACGTTAGCATTGATGTTCTCATCAATTTTCAGTAATTTATCAGCTACATTATTTTTTTCAACACTCTCTTCGAGTAACGGAGCAGAACTATTTACAATATTTACCGTTGTAGGTTCATATAATTTTACACTCGACTCCTTATTTAACAAACTTTCAATTTTAATTTCTTCTGTTATTTTTGTACTATTAGATTCATTTAGTTTCACTTTTTCTGCACTCTCTGAATTCTTTAGATTTTGCGATGATGCGTGCCCCATGTCCACATGACAACTACTCTCACCATGTAAGGAAACATCTTTTTGTTTAGCTATCTTCGAAACGATTGTTTCTAAAAACGATCCCTTTCCTTTTGGTTTCCTTCTCGACAGATCCAAAATTATATCATTCGTTGGTTGTTCCTCGATAACAATAGCACTCGATTTGATTTCTTCATCATCTTTCTTTTTCGGAACAGAAGATGTTGGCTTTTGGCTCTCTTCAGCAGGTTTAGGACTGGCCTGTTCCTCGGGCTTAGCTACATCCACCACTTCTTTTGCCATCTCATCGCTCTGCTTCTTCTTTACATCAAATATATCAGCAGCACTAGCGCTCAGCTCATTTTGTTTAGTTACCTCAAGTGTAACAGGTGCAGCAGCTGTCACAGTCACCTCACTCTGTTTGGTTACCTCAAGTGTAACAGGAGCAACAGCTGTCACAGTCACCTCACTCTGTTTGGTTACCTCAAGTGTAACAGGAGCAACAGCTGTCACAGTCACCTCACTCTGTTTGGTTACCTCAAGTGTAACAGGGGCAACAGCAGTCACACTCAGCTCACTCTGTTTGGCTACGTCGAGTGAAACTGGAGGACCGGCACTGGCACTCAGTTCACTGTGTTTGGTTACCTCGAGTGAAACAGGAGGACCGGCACTGGTACTCAGTTCACTGTGTTTGGTTAGCTCGAGTGAAACAGCAGGACTGGCACTGGCACTCAGCTCACTCTGTTTGGTTACCTCCAGTGAAACGGGAGGACCGGCACTAGCGCTCAGATCACATGTCTCCGTCGATTTGTTACTGCTTTCACCACTGCTAGACGAACTATTTTCCACAGCAGGCTGACTGTTGTTTTGGCACGCGTTGTCAGGATTAGCGCTCTCATTTTCCACGCTAGTATGTACCGTCAAAACCACTGTGGCATCTTGCGTGTCCACGGGTACATTTACACCCTCCGTAAGGATTCCGATAACGCTGTTGAGCGATCTCTTGGTGCCGCCTGTTTTGTTATCCCTGCGCAAGAGCCTCGACTTTTTCGGACGCACGACTTTCAATTTCGACATGTTAATAATAGCCTCGGACGAATTCTCCTTGCCACTGTCCATGTTCGAGTTGGACGACTCCTGCTGTAAATGCTCCAGACTGAGATTTTGTGGATTACCGACGCAACTGCTATTCGACGTTAACCGATCCTCAGTTGGTTCTTCGGTTTCGACAATGTCTTTCGGTACCCCAGCTTCCTCGACTTTTTCGGGTCCCTCATTGATGGGCAGAGTTTCGGCATGCTTCGGCTCCTCGATGATCTCCGCGATTCGCTTGACCCTGCCGCGTCGTTTGCCAGGCACTGTCTTTTTTGGGGCTGGCTCGTTAGCCTCCTCTTTACTTCCTTCTTTATTCTCGTCATTTTCTGAACTCTCAATCACATCCTTAGCTTCAACGGCAACGTCCTTATTCTCGCTGGCTTTGACAGTCTTAGTCGAGGAGTCATCCTCGAGGTTTGTCGCTGCCTCGTCGACCGCTACCTTAACATCGTTATCCTTGTTCCTCGGTGATTTCCTGACCACGCCACCCTTTTCTTTCTTCAAGAACGCGAGAGGCGTGTCCTCCAAATCCGGTGATTTAGCCACCACAGGCGACCCTTTCTTGTCCTCCGCGTCTCTTTGCGCCCGCTTCGATGTCTTCTTTTGACTCGTCTCCTTAGCTGCGGAGCTCTTCTTTTCTGCCGCGACTTGGTTCTTATCCTTCTTCGTTCTCGAATTACTTCTCGTCATCGAGCCAACCTTCTCCTTGTCCTCCTTGGTCGCGACGACGGGCGACGACGACGATCTCTCGGTAGATTTGGGACTCTTCTTTGGCGATTCGAGAGACGCTTCCCTGGAGGCGATCGACCGCCTAGTTTTCGGTTCTATCTTCGGCGGTGGTGCGACGACACTCGACAGTTTCTGACTCCTGGTCTTGAGGTCGCTCGAGGCTTCCGTCTGCTGTTGTTTGTCGTCGTGCGAGGCTGCTCTACCGTCGACGGTTTCTTTCTTTGGTCTCCTGCCTCTAGCCGGAGCTGGCGGGGCCAGTTCCACTTTACTGTCCGCGTCTTTATCCGCTTTGTCGAGACTCTTGTCAGTTTCGGTATCCAAGCTGCGTCTACCCAACGAGGAATTCCTCGAGATTGTTCTCGGCAGCTTCGCCGATCTCTCGCTAGCCTCGTCTTTGCCCGTCGCACCGTCGTCCAGAGATCTGTCGTTCGAGGCCGTCGATTTAGTTCTCTCGGCGTCGAGCGATCGCAGCCGGGTGATACGCCTCGAGATCTTTGTATGCTCCTTCCAGGCCATCTTGGCAGCCGCTCTGAGCTTCGAGCGCGTGAGCAGACGCACCGGATCGCTGAGGGGTCGCCTGCCGATCTTGATGCTTCGGCGATTGAGCGGAACCATCGACTGGACGACCAGGGCCTTCTTGCTGCGCGCGAACTTGCCGTCATTCGTGCGCAGCTGGGATTTGGCTTTGAGCGAGGCATTGAGCGAGGCCAGTGGATCGACGATCCGCCTCTTCTTCCTCTTCTTGCTCTTGGTCCTGGTCTCGGCGGGCAGTTCCGATTCGGCGCTCTTGTTGCCGGCCGCCTCCTTCGCCTTCGGCGCCAGGCTTTTCTTTTTGGGCGCTTCGGCAGGTGGCGGGGGACCGTTCTCGGCCAAGGAGTTGGCGGCGACGGTACTGCGTAGCTTGATGGTGCGCTTGGGCTGAGCGGCGGTCTTTGCCACGAGGAGCTTCTTCTGGGCGAGGAGACGGACCGTGCGAAGCAGCTTGCGCGGACCTGGACCGGTGCTGGCGCCGCTGCTGCTGCTGCTGCTGCTGCTGCTAGATCTGCTGCTGGAGCTGCTACTGGTGGTAGTGGCGGCCGCGTCCTCGGCGTCGGCTTCGGCGTCGGCCTCGACGTTCGCGTCGTGCTGCTTCTCCTCGCGCAGGTTCTTCTTGCGCTGGAACGACTTGGCGTTCTTCAGGAGCTTGTTGCGCAGCACGGCCTTGCTCTTGACGATGCGCGAGGCCGGATTGTCCACAGCACCGCTGCGCGATTGTGCCTGGAATAAGGTAAAGTACGTTATTTTTATGATGCTATTGAGAGTGCGAAGTCGCAATAATGATGATGACAATAATGACTGAGTTTAGCTTTGAGACAAAATTCGAATTGCAATGATGGTTAAAGTTTTGATCAAAGTTTGGAAGATCGAGGCATAAAGTGAATAGCACGTAGGAGGTCAGCGCACAAATTCTTAGTCGATTCTCAAACTAACTTCAATAGGTTTAAAGCAGTAAAAAGTACAAATGTTGGATAATGTCTGTGAGGTCAAGCTATTGCGGCTTTTTTCGAAATAGAAATAAAGCGATAAAGTTTTGTAATTTTACTTTTTTATTATACATTTAAAAGTGAGTGCAGATCGTTTTTGAATCACTCTTTACTGCGAAGCGAGCAGGTTAGTGATTTAGTATATATATGCATAAAGTGATTGAAGAATATATACAACAATCTGTTGAAACTAAATAACTTTGTTTAAACAACTTTTCTTAATGGTTTGATCCCTTCTATGTACAAATTTTTTAAATTAAACACAATAGAACTACGATAATAAAAAGATCGAAAATACCAGAGAATATTAAATTTAGTGACTTTCATTTATTATCATCCCCAAAAGATTCCGAAGCTTATAAAACTGTGAACAGTTTACCTGAAAAATTATTTTTAATAATGAATTTAAAAAAAAGACGAGTCACAACAATGTTATTTACATTGGATTTTTATTAGTTCATAAATAAAGTTTATTTTGATATTTTGCATTTTATTTATACAATTTTATTCACAAACACTATTTAATTTCATAAGTTTCCTATTACGAAATTAATCTGATTAAGGATATTATACTGTATTATATACTTGACAGTCCCATATCTATTACCCCCTCAATCTCTCAATTGTCCGTAAGTGCAGGCGTTTCATAATAGAGAACTTGCATGAGAAAGATAATTTGATATTTTTGTGCGCTCTACGTAAAACAATAAAATAATTAGGACTACCTATTTTTTTTTCTCTCAGGAGTCATAAGATTAAAAATTAATAAAGTTAAAAGATTACATTTTTTTTATAGCGTTGACTCTGTAGAAAAAGGTCCTCAAATTTGACCTATCTCTATTTCAGTTTGGAAAAGGTTGTACCTCAACTTTTTAGGTCAAAAAGGTTTCATCTCGAGAACGTAGTCTTTTTATTTCTTTAAACTTTAAATTGGTAGAAATTGCATAAATGTGAAGATTTGTACTAAAAATTTTTTATTTGAATCTTGTTCCTTATCTAAATTACATTTAGATGAAAAAAATAATAAAAATATCAGGGTATACTTCGGAGATCTTTGGTATACTTTGGTATGCGGGCAAAGTTAATTTCTACGAACGAACCTTTTTTCAACAAATCGACTGTACATGTAGATATAGATTCAATATGAAAAATATCGATTCATCTATCCAATCTTCTATACCAATATATAATTGTATATTTATTTAAACGAACAAATAAAATAATATAATACATTATATTAAAAAATCATGAATTTGATGGTTCCGTGATGTAGTTTAGCTGTCAATTTACGTGCAATCATATCCGATACCAGACTTCGTACTTACTCCACGATTTTCTCTTCTCGAACGAAGGTTAACAATGGCAAACGAACAAAGTCCAAAGACAAAGCTATACGTGCAGGTAAAAATCAAAATCAATTTTAAGCACCGTAATGGACCGACCCGCATCGCGAAAGCTATCTAAGTGCATGTCGTTACACACAAGCTCACAGGGGAAAGAAAAAAAAGGCATCCACACACACACACGCGCGCGCGAGTTCGAACCGCTATAAATTAGCGGTTGATCTAATCGTTGAGGCATTATAGGATTCAGGCGCGATTATCGGCGCCCGCACTCACACCCTTCGCGCGCGCCAATCGATAATATCGCGGCAGCGCGAGCGACGTATATGCACATATATACATATATAAGCCGGGAGTGTTTACATACACTACTGCTAGATGCACAACCAACGTTCGCGGCTACCTCGAGCTACTACCCTTTTTACGAGCTTTTCGACTGGTGAACGAAAAATACACAGCAGTCGCGAGACCCAACTAGCTCACCGCGGGTTCTTTATTAAAAAGAAAACGGGGGAGCAAGAGCGGACGACACCTTTTATTTCCTACTATTGTTTCAAAGAAATGAGAATTGGTGCGGTCGACGCTACAGAGCCCTCCACACGGGACAAAGAGAGAAATTTGTTTGCGGTATGAAAAGAGACGGAACTAGGAGACGGCATCAGCGCCCGCAAAAAGCGTGTACATCTACGAGTGATCTCGAACTCGAGGCTGGCAAAAGAGCCTCGGTTTTGCGACGGTGAGTCTCGTTCCGCAAACAAAAAAGTGTTATAGAATTAACGAAAATTTCACGGATATAGCGGAACCACGAAAGCGTCGGCCCACAAATGCTCTCGCGAGCAACACTGAATCTTATCTCCCGGCGGCTATAGTTGCATTATCATCGCTCGTCCCGACGCATAACAGCAGCCAGAGAGACAGAGAGAGGGTGAATTTTTTCTTCCGATTGCTGCTTGCCGCCGCCCGTCTCTCGCTCGTTTCTTTTTTCCTTCTCTCGACTGCGCTTTGTTTGCCCCTCGCGAGTGCACCGACTATGTGTGTATATATACGCGATATTGCCGTCGGTGCATTTGGGTCATGCGAACGCCGCCGCCGCCGCCGCCGCCGCCGTCGTATAGGGAACGATGCAGCGAAGTGCTCGGAGGCGTGGAAAATCTCGGACTCGCCGCCGCAGCCGCGAGAACTGACCTAAACTCGCTCCATATACGTGCACCGCCGTTCGCTTTTTCTCATCTTTCTGTATATTTCCCGACCACTTGGCGCCTACTTTCCTACCATTGCTTTTCTTACATATACTGTACTGCAGTTCCAAATCCTGATTTTCCTGGTTTTCTCGTGCTCTAACGGATCTTTTAATTTTGAATGCCGTATAATCTCAGGCTGATAAAGAAGAAATTGATTAATAGTTTTTCATCGATCGCAGCAGGTATATTAATCAAAATGCGACCAGCGGATAATTTGTTTAGGCTTTCTAGCTTGGAAATTCTTCGTGGAATAATGTAGTAGTTGCATAAACAACACCCGCATCCTTTACTAGTTTTCAACTAGCTTGTATAAAGTCATCTTGCTAAATTATTCATCGTTTTATACCCGGCTCTGCTATGATCAATACTGTAATAAGTAGATGAACTCCTTAATTTTCTCACGAAGTCAACTCTGCATTTAGACATTATATGTTTAATTCATAAATATATAGAGATACGAATAATAAAAGAGATGTATTTAAAAATATGATTTATATTTAACTTTTTAGTAAGTATATTATAGAATTCTGAGAATATTAAAGAAGTTAATTAAAATTTAATTTCTATTATTACGAAAGTATAATATGGATAAGATATAATTCAAACTTTCGATTATCTAACTTGTCTACATCATTTTAGTCGTATGAAAGATCAACCGGACTAATGATTAGTATTTACATTAAATAGAAGACAATTAAGCCTTTTCTTAGCCATCCACGACTATAAAAAAGTGTTTTTTCACGCGACTATGAACATTAAACACATAAATTTTGCAAATAAAAAATAGCACTTGTATACATTGATTACGTATATTATATATACATATATACATATATACATATGTACACAACTAGTACAAATGAGCTTATACTTTTCTCAGGATGCAGACAAATCCGCGCGTTGACTTCGAGAGTATATGTATAACTAAATATGTATACATACCTACATGTGCATAAGCTGTTTACCGTAGAAAAACGTATTTTGTATTCTGATTGTTAAGAAGTAGCAATTTATTATTAAAATCTATATAAATCTGGAGATTCGCAACGTCTTCGTCGCCCGTGATTTGATCGCGAACCCTTCGTAATGCATAGCTAATATACTGATCGCGACTCACCATATTTATATATTTCGCGAATTAAAGTTTCAGTTTCAATTATGTATAAAAATTAAGCTTTGTATCGATGCAGTATATATGATTACATACTTTAAAAATACAATGATTATTTTATTGAAATAATATAAAAAAGTACAAAATAGCTTTTTCAAAAAATGATAAACGTATAAAATTTATGTATATAAAATTTACTTAAGTATTCAGTTATCTCTAATTTAATTTTTTAATTTATATCAATCCGACATGAAAATTAAATAAAAAGAAAAAACCTCGGGACTATACCAAAATATTTATGTTTTTCAGACTAGCATATTCAACGATCTCTCTCAGCTATCCTATTCTTTTTTGGCTTCTCGAATCTTTATCTCTTTTTTTCTGTACTTTTTCGCTCTTCCCCGCGCTCCTTTTCGCTCCAACTTTTATTTTTTTTTAATTTGCATTAGCATCTCTTTCTTTTTCAAGTTCCGAGCCTCATTTATTTTTATTTTTCTTAGAGTTTCTTAAGAGAAGGTTGTTATTAACGAAGACTAGCCAAGGATTCTTAAGCGAAAGCTAGAATGAACGTAAGCGCAGAGAAAAGTATTTTTCTTCGCCTTATTCCTATTTACTTTCTTTTTTTTTTTTTCATAATTTTGTCGAGTTTAACAACGAGCTCAAATAGTACAAATGAGCTTATAAGAATTTTAAAAAATCTTCAACGGTCTGTTTTGGCTTAGTATATTTAGTTCTGTAAAATTATTATGTTCACTTTCTTATAAACGGCAGAATAAAATATTACAAATGATTATCCTAAAAATTGAAAACCAAGTTAAATGTGTATGAAGTTGTTGAATGGCTTTATTGTTCGCAAGTATTTTGAAGAGGAAGTTTGAGGGAATTAATCACAAGGAACTGATTACAAACGCTTTTTTATTAAATATGTATGATTTACTCAATAATATGTGGCATCTATATTGGAAAATTAAAGTTACGAAATTAGTGGTATTAGGTCAAATTATAATCTGCAATTAATCACACTTGCAAGCACTTTAACTGTATAGTCCAAAAATAAATTAAATCGTTAAAAACTAATTAAGCAAACGATTAATTTTAAGCCGTACTGTGCTTTTAAAATGCCATTATTTATTTTATATAATAGCATTAATATAGCGCTATTTGCAAACAAATATATCTCATCGATTGCGCAATAGCGACATATCGAGAGAAAGCATCGTATAATATGCTCTTAATCTAATTGCTAATCAATTACCGCGCTCGACTCTATTATTAATACAATTAACCCAATTAATTATCGAATTTATCACTCGTTATGACTGCAATATTTTTTTTTCCCTCCCTCGCGAAATTCGAAACGCCCCATTAAAGGTCGAATTAAGCTTTGGTAAACAGAGACTGACTTCGAAGATATAGTTTTCAAAACGGGTTATGCAAACCGGTTTGACCGATTGAAGTGCATTAGCTTCAAAATGTATGTATTTAGATTATCATGATGGAGTATATATGGAGGAATATGAATCGGTGATGCGATGCGTCTCGGGATATAAGGAGAAAGTTCATCAAGTGCGTACAGTAGGCCAGAAAAACAAACTTTTGCGTTTTTCCATATTCAAAGCAATCGTGGAAAAGTAATGTAGGTACGCTCGTCGATCCGCGACGTAAATATACAGACCGGAATTATTTTAGATTGATGTAGATACGCGCTGTTAAAGCTGTAAATTCGTACAATGACATAATTATCAATGCACAAGTGCAAATATATAATGTAACGGAAGCGTCGACTTTCAATTGTGAGCGCTCATTCATTAAGCGCCCCGGCCTAACCTAATTTTGTGCTGCGCACATACAATAATCGCGAGCGCTATATCTCTCTCTCTCTCTCTCTATCGCTCTCCATTAAAATATTGATCAAAGTACGCAATGAGTCGTTAAATTGAGTAATATCACATAATTCTAATTATGTCGACTATTTTATTACATACAAATTAATTGAACTATGTTTTTAAGAGAATTGCAGGGTGTCTGATATTTTGCACTGGAGGAACATTAATAGTTTATTGATTTTAGATTTTACGTTAATTATCGTCATCATTATTGCGATCTTCATTCAGATGTAGTTGATATACATGTTGATAACATGATATTCATTTTGTATAACATCGTACAGTTACGTACAGAATGCTTTCTTAGTATTTGATAAAAAATAGATGGAAGTGAAACTTACATTTCGTAGTCGGCCTTGAGATCGTGCGGCGTTTTCTTGGAGAACTTTACGTGTCGCTCTCTTCGCCGGTAGATTAGCCAACATTTTTTGAATGCTTTCACCTGATAAATAGAGAAACATTATTTTAGGAATCCTGTCCATTGACAGTTTACAATAGATACAGGTGACTTGTTTTTAAACAATTTAATTATAAATTTTCGTTTAAAATATTCAAATTAAAGCATTCAGAAACACCGATAAAATAAAGAAAATTGAAAATAATATTAATTTATGTGTTCAATACATATGTTTTTGTACGCTGTAAATAAAATTTAATTAAAATTTGTAAGTGAAATCCAGCAAACAGCGTATGTAATGCAATTATATATCGTAACCGTGAATAAAACACCCTACATAAATTTTCAAACAAAAAAATTGTTAATAATGAGCACAGAATTCGCTAAAATTTCATATAAAGTTAAATATGTAGATATTATTTTGATGGTATTAATTTCTATCATCAAATTACGCTTAAAGTCAATAATGAATTATTATACAATATCCTCTCTGAAATAAGGGCTACATAAAGTCATATTTGAATTATTATAAGACAAGGGTGTCAGTTACTGTACCTTCGATGTATTTCGTAATTATTAAAATGAACCAGAAAACAAAATTGAATACGATACATGATCCACAACTCATTGGTTTTTCTACATCAACTAATAAAACAATAGTAATTGGATCTGTCGTCTACTTTCGGGTACATCAATTGACACTCTTACACTATTTGTAATAAAAATTCTGAATCCATGACTCAATAAAATGATGAATATGTGTTATATTATGGTGTTTGTCTGTTAATATGATAAGCGATGTGGGTAAATGATAAAAATTGTTATATGCGGCAAACGATTTCTGATAAAAAATACTGCATTATAAGCGTGAACTTGAAATTATGGGATGACAATTAAATAAAGCAAAGTTGAAAAACGGATACTGACCGAATAAGAAAAATCAAAGAAATGAAAAGCTATCATCAATCCACCGTGTGTAAATTGATCTCCACAAAAAAAAAACACATCTCCGATAAAATTGAACAAACTATATCGCAAAAATGAACAAAAACTTGATCACCATTCATTTCTCAACTTGGGGCCCCCTCCGAGGCAAAAAAAGCACAAAAAAACTTACGGGGGCCGTTAATGAAGAAAAAAAAAGTAAAAAAGGAAAAGAGGGTCGACTAACACTTACGGTCACTGGGCCGCACGCGCGGTCCACTCGGCGCGGGCCTCTCCCTTGGGGCTGCGTTCCTCGGCGTCTGCGAGTTCTGGATGTTGCGCTTCATGCCGCGCTGTCGGCGTCTGCGGCTCCTGCTGCCGAACGGGCGCCACTTGCACTTCTTCTTGCCGTTGCTGCCGAAGAGGCCGAGGAGCCAGGCCTGATCGCCGCCGCACTCGAGCATATGCCGATGGAGTTCGGCTAGGCTGACGCAGCTCTTGCTGCACTTGGTGCACACCTTCTCCGGGGGCAGATTAGCGTTGGTCTGCTGGCGTGTCTTGATACTGGGACTGGGACTTGGGCTGCGACCCGGTAGGAAGACCAGATGCTTGTAGAGCTCGCGCTGATCGCCCGAGAACTCGAAGTGCATGCACCAGACGTTCGGGTGGGCCGTAGACTTGTGCTCCTCCAGCTCCTTCATGGTCACCTGGGGTGGAGGCGCGGGAGAGACGAGATTAGCGACGTGTCGTGTCCAAGTTTTTTGAAAGGGGTGGGTTGGGGCCGGTATTAACTATTTCAGTATTCTTATAGATATTTGTTTTTCGAAACTGATATTGAGATTTTTCATCTTTACGCGACTATGGTACAGATAAAGCCGTGAACTTGACCAAAGCCCTTTGTTTTGATGTTTTAATTAGGTGCGATATATACCTTGTTATTTTTTATTTAAGGACATAGAAAACTTTTTTTAATTAAATATCCATTAATTATGTAATAAGGCCGTGACAAATTGAACCGCATAAAAATATAAAATGAAGATTTAATCGTAGCAATAGACACGCACTGTTCTTTTTCAACTACACTGCGCAACAAAATTATCGCAACAAAATTTTTCATCGAAAAATTGACATTTTTCAAATGCTTGTAACTCGGTCAATTTTCATCGTATTGAGATAATTTTTTTTTATTTTTGTAGGGAATTATGTGCACTTTCAGGAAAAAATGATATCCAATAGCTGCGAGACAATGCCACATTTCTATGTCTTAATC
>UELV01143000.1:0-12893 GCA_900490015.1 Megastigmus stigmatizans | reverse complement strand
CTATTTGTTTTCAAACAATCATTCACGGTTTAATATTAAAATGCCCAACTGACCCGCCAGGCTCACCATGCCCCATCTTTCCCTATGTAATCGTCTAAGACAACCAAGAGATGTGCCTACTATAAATGTTAAGCGTCGCGTTGCCTAGCAACGAAAATAAATGACGAGAAATCTATTAAATAACCGAGGTAATTTGTAAAATCAAAATTGAAGACTTCGTCACATGTATCGCAGCAACCATCAACTAGTTATAAATAAAATATTCTTTAATCCAATTTTAGAGTTTCTTATTATTGTGCGCAATTAATTGTATTTCAAATAATATCGTTTAAATTATTTCAACAAAAATATTAATCGTCAACATTATTTTTCCTTGTAAGTATTACAATCAAAGAAATATTAATTTTTTTTTTATTATTAATTCTCTCGGATAACAATCGTATTTAAATTAGAAGCTTCGTATGCGTGTACGCAGACAATCCAAAGTCACAAAAGACAATTGAATAAGGCTGAATGTTACTCGCATAAATGGCGCGGACAGTTGAGTACCGCGGCCAAAGCATCGAATATAATTAATTATGGAAAGAAAATGGAATAACGCGCTCACCACGAACGCGCACACACAGGAATAGCCCTGGCATACCTTAAGTCCATCCCTGTGCATAAGGCACTCGATTATTAAATCTGCAGAAGTGCAGATTGCGCGCCAATGGGGTTTTAATTAAGTGTGACGTTTAATTAAAGAAAAGCCCAGCAGCGCACAGACCGTTATTCCCCAACCGATCTTCGGAAAACAGAAAAATATTGCGCTTGATGTCCATCCCCAATATCTCTCTCTCTCTTTCTGTCTTCTTCCGCTCAAAATGCTAATTAACGATCGACGATGACGTAACGTGGGATTGTGTATGTGTATGCGAGTGAGAGAGAATAGGAGAGAATCACTGATGTCGTACAGCGTTGTAACTTGAAAAGCGACGTATGCACTCGAGGTTCGCGAGGAGGGAAGAGGCAAAAAAAAAACAAGCACCGAGGCTCCATATCCATCCATCGAGCGGCGACTGAAAAACCAATTAATTACTTTTACTGCCTCCGCCTCGACTCTGCTCTGCTTGTGTTCACTCGCTCGAAAGCCTCGGGATGGACGGAAAATAAGAGAAAGGGGTGGGAGAGAGAGAGATTTTTTTTATATGTGGGGTTAGATTTATTTCTCTTTGAAACATGGATGTGTATGGGTTGGGGACCGATAGAGTAGTGAACCAATTCAACATTTCTCTTATTCGTTTTTTTTTTTTGGATTTGTGATGTATATAACAGAGAAACTGTTTTAGAACTCTTTTTTAGAAATGAACGGACATGATTAATTAATTTTCGAGGATAAAATATGTGGACGAGGTCAAGCTACGCTTACTGGGATTCTGATAGTGATTTTTAGATTTTGGAAATATTACGAGAATATAATGTAGTATTATGCTTGACAGAATTTGATAGAAATTAAGTTCATCATTTAGCGGAATCATGAACAAAACTCGAGCGAGCACTCGACAAACAGGTTTTAATTGCTTCTCCAAACTACCCTTTTTATAGTCAAGCACGAAATTAAAAACCGTAAGTTTTCATTGCAGTACAACGCAGTACTGAAATAATATTTTTTTTTTTCTCTAGATTCATATCAATTAGTACAGCTATTCCAAAACTACTATACATCTCAATTTGAACATTCGGAAACTTAAAAGCAACGTGCAAAAAAAAGACTCGATCCAATGATAATTTAACCAAAAAAAAGACCCTGAAATTTAACGGCAAAATGCATAACAGTTAAAACCGAACTCGAACGACTTGGAAGATTCGAAAAAATTGGGGTCGAGCAAAACGAAGAAATATTAAAGTAAACCGCGCGTAGATGGAGAGGTGGTGCTGCGGTAGAGTTCGGCCGTTGAATAAATTAAAGCCAACCGAAAGACATGGAGGAAAGGGAGAAATGGGTGTGTAAAGCGTCCGCACGCTCGATCCATTTATGGTTTGATATTGCCGCGGGAGCATTTGATTGCGAAGTGTACCTGTAGTTCTCTATCCTCTCAATGGAATTTGCGTTAGAATTTCATTAGAGCAGCCATAAACGCGGGACGCGCGCGAGAGGAGAGCTCGTACCGTACGAGTCGCGTATAGTCGCGCGCGCGCCGACTCGTCGATGTGTTCGTGCCACCACTGGAAGCGGCTCCCAGCTCCCACTATAATTGATTACTGTAAAATCCTTTCTAATAGTGCTTCTCTCTCCACCTCACTTTTTCCCTCTTATGCCGCCAAATGACGCACGTACCGGATTTTTTGCCTTTCAGCTGCACGCGTATGTAATATACGCGAAGAGTAAGAATGTGGGGATAGTATAGGAAATGAATCGTTATAGTCAAAAATTGTCATGTAAGAGACTGTGTTGGTTGACGATGAACTGCGAAATGTTGAAATGTATCGATAAATAGACTGCGTTTAAAGAGAATAATATTACTGCAAAGGCATAGAATGAAAGCACGAATTATAGAATATGGAGATCATTAAAAAATATATTCAGCGAAACTTTATTGCCCGCAATGTGCACGTCGTATAAATTTTGCGTGAAATTTAATAAAACATGATATAATCTACAAACGAAAATATGTACGTATTATAAATTTTATTTGCATAATAGGGATTATTATTATTCTGGGTTTATCATACTGTACGAAAAGTTTTATCCGATCAATAAATGCATTATATTAAAAAATCAGGAACATTAAAAATACTTTAAATGGATCAAGGACTAATACAGTTGGTTGTGTATTTTGCGAAAATTCTTGGTAATGAAGATTCATTATACGTACCTTTATAAGTAGCTGAACCGATTCATTACAATAAATTGACAAAACGACGTATTTTTTAACAGATTTCCGTTTGATTGATGTTTAATCCAGACGAGACTCCACGCTATCGTATCATTTATAATTTAATCGTAATTGCTACATCGAAACGGTTATAAAATAGAATCGACCAAGTGAATCACAGTATTATTTACATTAAAACGTCCGAGGAATTTGCATAAATGAAAAAGTGATCGATGTTAAGAATCAACGAGTTTTATCAGCGTTTTAGAAAACGACGCATTTATACGCAATTAAACACTTCAATTTACGCGACACCCGTGCGAATATCAGCTAAAGAACTTCCTCCGAGCTCTTTTTCCCAAAACATAGAAAATCAATTTAAAAATAAGCCCAAAATAAAAAATGGACACACGAGATAGAAATCCGTAGCATAGAGGAAAAGTAGGGCCACGAAAAAATAGCTCTTTGCTAAGCCCGAAATGTGGGAAAACAGCCTCTGATACATACACACATACACATAGAGACGCCAGGGCAATATACATATGTTGATTTCAAAAGAGAAAAAAAGCGATAGAGCACGTATAAACGTGGAGATAGGGCGCGAACATAATTTACACGGACGAATGCCGTTCAAAGGCATTTTGCCGGTCTATTACAAATGCAGCAACGCGTAACGTTTTCACTGCATCCGCCAGCTATATCCTGCTATCAAACTAATAGCTCGTCGGCAAATTTAAAACGCGCCGCGAAATTTAGCATCTCTCTCTCGCTCTCTCTCTCTCCCTCTCTCTCTGTGTGTGACTGCGTGTGTAGCTTCCTTCTCCCCCATCGCATTTACTTCTCCAGCGGGCGGCAAAACCTAGCTGGCGCCTATTTCACGCCGTATTTTCTTCTTTTTTCAGCTTCACCCCCTCCAACTCTCTTTCTCGCCTCCGCTGTATATACGTGTGTGCAGCTTTCTCTCTTGCTCTTGTATCCCTCTCACTCTCTCGCGTTTCTTTTATTTTATTTCAGAGCTGGAAAATCCAGGACTACTCTCGCAGCGGGAAATCGAGCCGTGACCCGAATTAGTTTCCTTTCTCTCTCTCTCTCTCGCAGTTTTAACGATGCGCAAATAACGGAAAAATGTGAACTTGGAGATTTGGTAAATATTGGTGGCAGCCAGGTAAATTACTGTGTTTACAAAAACTGGATTTTTAAATGCGCCGTTACTGTGACGCATTTTTTGAACCTGGGCTTCTACTTTTTTTTCTGTTTTTCTCTTTTTGGAATAAAAAGTTGTATGTAATTAGTGTAATATCGGAAAGGTAACTTTTTGCTGATGGCTGTTTGCATAGTTTGCGATGAATTTTTCCGAGATAAATTCGCTGCTTGATTATTTGCTCTTTGCTCGACTATTGGCCATTCGTAGAAACTTCCTTTACCTACTTCAGAAACATTTTTATTAATCAGAACTAAATTTATGCAACTGTTTCGATAAATAATTTCAATTTTTTTCAATAAAATTAAAGTTTTGTGAGTAGCTCTTTAAGCATTCTTTGGAAGGTTACTTTAAATTTCATTAGTGAACATCGAAAACTCATTTTTTTTTTTAATTATTTCAGTGAATACACTGTGCAGATATATTGAAAACGAGAAGAAAATAGTAAAGTAAAATCTGTTTGTAAACGCTTCGTTCGTATAATATGAAAAGCACCTTTTTTCACCTTTCAACTAGTTCTCAAGGGAAATAATTTCGACTAGCTACAAAATCAAATTCAGCAATTCATTTTACACAAAAATTGAGCGTTTTTAGATTGTATTCTGATCTATGCTTTATATGAATTGTTCAGATATTTAGAAAAGACAGATATCTAAAAAAATAACTATTAAATTTCTGAATTTTGTGTTGCATATGAAATGATACTTTTATATGTATCGGTAAGAAATGTATAACAGATTAATTAACAGTACAACTGCAGAGATTGTGATTTATAATACATTGCAAATTCAGTTTTAAGTTAATCTTTACTTTGATACAAATTCATAAATTGCCTAAATTCTTTCAAACAGAATCAGCCACTTCGTGTGGTTGCTTCCAACATATTGATGGGTGTTTATTATTAAAATTTGACATTTCTCGATATGTTCGATTAAAAAGTCGAAAAAGATTACTTTATTTTTAGTCGCATACAAGTTGATCTTTGGTCCTACTTTTAAAATGATAAATTTATACCATGTACAAAAGGTTATTTGTAATGTGTTCAGTATCTCGGTAAAATTAACCATCGAATAATGGTTTAACATTTCTTTAAATAGTTGCATAGTGGAGCAATTCACAATGATTCCTAAGAAAATGATTAACTTTTGACACATGATGAAATTCCTCGTTAACAAAAAAATAAAAAAAACCTTCATCATCCAAAGATCATTCATCCTTAATAAATCCCAGATATCTCGTATGCATTTCACAGCAATACAGTATTTGAGGTCGAAGTTCGCCCAGCCGGCGAGTTCAAAAATTCAAAAACATCAAGATTCGCCGCAAAACATCTTGCATTGTATAGCGCGTTTCCCCGTGACTCGAGATCTTCCTCCGCTCTCGAGAAATTCCCAGGAAGAACAGAAACCGCGGCGGCGTAGTGGTAACGAAAACAACAATCCAACTCGCGAGCGTGTATATGCGCTCACCTACCTCGAAATATATCCCCGAGAAAAACATCAGAGATAAAAATGCCGCGTTTTCCCGACTCTCTCTCTCTCTCTCTCTCTCTCTCTTTCTCTCTTTCTCTCTCAGTGCAACGCGAAGACCTGCGGATGATACTCCCGGAAATTCTGGGAATTGCAGGAGACCGTGGTGACCCGTTCGATGACACTGGTGCTGTACTTGGATCTCGTGTTTGGTCCACCGCCGGGATTCCAGATTACTTCAGGTTTCGCTAAGCGTCCCTTTGGTTGGCGTAACACTTGGGGCAAGTATACGGGGAACTTATCGAAGCAGCCCGAGTTCGGGCCAAAAGGAACATGCGGAAAGACCGTCCAGAAGGATGGCCTCTTCTCTCTCGACGGCTTCGGTGCGGCTTTGTGTTTCCTCTCTGGTACCGGTATAACCCTGTATGGATTGTTGTCGAAGTACTTTCTCGGCAGACAGGTTGTCACGAATGTGCGCAATGGTCCGTCAGCTACGATAAGACAGATGTCCGATCGATCATTCTTTTTATACCACTTTTGTTAGGCTGCTTTAATCTCAAGCCAAACAGCTGATTCATACCTTTAGCCTGTATCTCTAACTCGGGTTCGTAAGGCTCGACTCCGTCGTACCTGGGTACATAAGGATTGATGGTAATTTTGAGGTAACCAGGGCCTCCAACTGGATTCGGAATTGTCTGAAAGTTTGGAGGCATGCTTTGCTTCTTCGGCATCGGTTTCAACTCGGGACTGAACGATTTTGGCTGTCTACCGATGCAGCCATAGAAATCGCCGGGGCACGAGTGCTTCTTGTTGCCACCCGGCGGCCTTATTATACCGGTCGGTATGGGCTGCGGATTCATCACAAAAATAAGTGCATGTAATGTGTAGAGCTTGTGGGCAAGAATCATATATGATCGGAATAATTTCAAGGAAAGAATAGAAGGGCCTCGAAGATTTTATTGACTAAATTATGATTCGGATGATTCAAAGATGATTTGTATCGAAAATGATTAATCCTCAAAGCTTCAGCATGCTTTTACTAAGTAGTTAATTTCTGTATTGACAAGTTATGAAACTATAGTTATTGTCGTCAAATTATAATTTCTAAAAAATTAATTATAAAAACCTGTTTGTATAATGATTAATGCTTGAAGTTCACTTTGACATTTCACAAAAGCTTTAGAGTCTCATTCAAGCATTGAAAAGAAGAAGGAAACAAAACAAATGGCTAATCGCATAAACAGAAAATTAGTTCGAGAAAGGTACGAAAAAGCTCGTTAAGCACAGATGCGGAGGAGCGGCAAAGACAGCGGCAGCTGGCCTCTCTCTCTCTCTCTCTCTCTTAAATTTGGTAAAAAGTTACAAATAAACATTATATCTATCTATCTATCCATCTCTCGACTTTGAAGCAAAACTGCTTTGTAAATGGATTCACGAACCGCGCGCCGCAGCGAGGAGTGAGAGCATGGTGTCGGCAAAGAATAAGGAGAGAAGAAGGGTAAAAAAGCTATATAGGCGTCAATGTGAGAATATGTATCACCTCTTTGTAGCCTCGCTTCTTTTTAGGACCCAGGCCGACGAGCACCTCGCCTGTGAAGATCCGGCGGACTTGCTTTTGAAATAAATCGCCCGTCAGATTGCAACTTATTTGACGTCCAGGGAGGAGGCAATCGCGCAATTGGATTGGTTTTCCCTCCCACGTGCCGAACGGATGCGGGGTATTATCGTCGAAGAAGCCTTTAAATGAGAGATAGGTAAAAGAAAGATGACGCGACGCATTCGATGGCTTAGCACGGCCCTTTCAATGGATACCTTGCGGTTCCATTCATTTTCTGTTCATATTATGTGTTTCGCATTTTAACCACATAAACGTTATTATTTTATTACATACGTGGAGAAGTGAGTAGATATACTTTGGCGTTAGTATAGAGAAATCTTGATAGAACGATTGAATACTACGTAAAGTTTGACCGTTTTTTTTGCACATTTTTTTCTTAATTATAATGCAGCTTAATTATTTTTCTTTAAGATGTACAGATTTTTTTTGTTAAAAGTATCGAACGATAAATGTTTTACAACAAAGTAAGTCGTGCTAAGCCCAAAATTAGAAGTGTTGATGAAGGTAAAAAAAAATAATTTAGTACATGAGATGAGTGCTATTTACAAATACACCATATATTCGTATAAAGTACTTTACAAGTAATCATATCAAGCGATATGCATTGTCTCTATTATTGTTATTTTTTTTTTTTTTCAAGTCTAAGGTTATGATCGTGCAATTGGAGCTCATACCGACTCGATCGAGATCTGGCCTGCCATAGCGCTGCCCATATTCTTCATCTATCTCTCCTGGAGAAGTCATTTTCGCAGATTTATTTTCAACAAATTCCTTGGATGCAACTCAAACTAGAAATTTATCTTTCTCAAAATCATCGTAACCTCTAATAATTTGTTTTGCTGACACGCCGCTAATTTGAAGTTTGCATATGCAAATGTGTATAATCGATTTTTCTATATCTACAGATACTTTTAAAAAGACTATTAATATATATATATACAGTACCCATCGACAAAAGTAAAATTATAACCTCGCTTAACTCAATAAACTCCACCGTTCAATCCAACACCTCCAGCCGTCAATCCTCCAAGTATTACTCGCAAAGAACTACCCACAAAGCTCCGCCAGCTCCGTCATATTATTCACAACCTCTTGACAGTTCCTCGAGCAACCAAATCAAAGGATCTCGAGAACATAACTCAAATTCAAGCGATGCCCAAAATAATCCACTAACGACTCGGCAACATTTGCATACCTCGAAGAATGAGTGACTGAAAGAGCGAGCGAGAGAGAGAGCAGGCCTACGTAATTAGAATCTGCATTCACTCGCACACCTCGCAGGCCGCCCCCATTTACTTTTAATGAGATCGCGCGCACCGGCAACTCATTCATAAAGACGCGTTTTGCATTAGCGCCCCGACACAATACGCACTGCGTTCGAGTGCATTACGCTGTTTTCGGCATGCGTGTGCTCGCGAGAGTTGACGGGAGAGCGACAGGGGAATTGTACTCGGCCGCGTAGTCTCGTGAAAGCAAAACCCCGGAATATATATATATATATGCGGGACGAGCGATATACGTTTGATCGACGTTATAACGCGAGCGGATGCGAGTGTATGAGCTCGCTGCTCGATATAATAATGCGATCACTACGTTACTGTATATGCGTCTAGCTTTTAGCTCGATTATTGTGATTGCACGGATCTATCTTTTTTTCTTTCTTTTTTTTTTAGTTGGGTTTGTAACTCTTGGACATGTATAGGGATGAAAGACATGTCGAATGGTTTGGTAGATTATTATTTGCTTCTGTAGGTACTGACTTTACGATTATCTGGATATAATTGTGGTGAAAGGTTAACAATATTGCAGTGAAAACTGATGCGCATCCCTATAATTACGTTTTATAATTTTTATTGTACTTAATTGTAATTTCATTAATTATTGGTAATCAGCTTTTATAATGTATTCAATTTCAGTCCCTCGTGACCTCGGTAGAACTAAGATTACCGAAGCACAGGAAAAAAAAGGTCGAGTCAATTGAAAGAGAAAAAAATCAAATAATCCGATCCTAGCTGTGGTTGCGCATAGAATTAATTACATCTGGTATCCGTGACCGATACTTGGAACAAGGACGAAAGGCATGAAAGGGGCGAATTTATATGAAAAAAAATTCATAAGCGTTATATATACACCCGCTCGTGCGGTTCCCGGAATCCAATCGAACTTTTCTTTAATGAATTCGCCGAGAGAGATGATCAGCGGCGAGCCACACCAGTGGCTGCCATCTAATGAAAAATAAAGCGACCACCGCGCGCTATAGATACTGATATATATATATATATGCATACGTTTCCACAGCAGAGCAGCCCTTCGATTTCCCGTCAATCCGCGTGACGAGGGCGAACTTTTGTTTGCAAAGTCAATTTCCAAGTCGCGCGCGCGCGGCCACCTACGACGGTGGCCGACACGCTATCGCGGTCCAAGGACTACGCGGCGGCGGCGAAGCTGTTTTACCGCTGTGGGTCGTCGTCGAGGCATCGGCATCAGCTTCGGCTATGATAATGCCGCGAGTCTTTTCCCCGAGTTTCGATTGGCCTTTCTCTCTCTCTCTCTCTCTCTCTCTCTCTCTCTCTCTCTCTCTCTCTCTCTCTCTGTCCCTCGTTAAGATAAAAAGCCGCACACGAGGCGGTATCGCAATCCCAACTCCCCAGACGACGTATAACGCTTTTTAAACTCGTCGCGCGGTAAAGCTTTTCGCGCGTAAATGGCGCTGGATCTTCCTGTGGTGGTATAGGTGTGAATTTGTGGAAATGCGAAACTGCGGAAAAAAAAACGAGCCAATGGCGATAAATTTCGCGAAGAAAAAAAAGGTATTTATATTGGCAGTAAAAGATTCTACCTTCGCGATATTTAAATATTTATAGTACCGTATAGTACCGTCTATGGTACTGCCAAAGTTGTTATAGTTGCATAAATTTTTTGTATTTTTCAAATCGTGTTTCATACTTAAATCGTAAACATAAAAAAAACGTTAGACCGAAGTAAACAAAGTTGTTTTTTTTTTCGTAAATTTACAATCATCAATAATCTCTGAAAATTTCTATACAAGTTGTCAAAAATATCCACTTTTATAATTTGGCAACTAACAGCAGACTGTCACAATATTCCATATATACGATAGGAGGTTGTTTACTGTGTGCGCGTGACTTTCAAATGTGAATTATTCGATTCTCTCCCTCTCAGCTAAAAATATTTCAGCAGATTCCGAACAATTCGCTCTCTCGCACCGACTTTAAAATAGTATCCATCGTAGATCATGAGCTATTTTAATATCGTCCAACTAGAGAGATAGATATATACAAAAACGACAAGCTAACAACGCAATACGAACAATCGCATACTTTGATGTACGCCAAGCATCAAAGACCAGCTTAAGTGGTTATAGCGATAAAGAGAAAGAGAGAGAGAGAGAGAGAGAGAGAGAGAGAGAGAGAGAGAGAGGCAGACAGACAGAAGAGGTAAAAAGAAGAGGACACGAGACGAGTGAAAAAGTGCTCCTTGGAGGGCGATAGAAGAGCGACCTCTTTCGCACAGATCGATTAAGATTAAACAGTCGAGCGTTGTTACACGCGATATTTGGTCTACGTGACTTTTCAGAGTAGGCAAAAGTTGACTTTCATGGCCTGTACACGGCGCGCGTGACGGAACGTTTAATTTACGAATTGACGATGCCCTTGGCCACCTACAATGTTATACACCCCAAGACCGCAAGACGAAGGTCGAGAGACTCTCTCTCTCTCGTCTCTATAATTCCGCGCCAGAGCCTCAGGTACAGTGTAATTACTCCCGTGCTGTATTAGGAGGGATCGCAAAAAGTAAGCGGATGGATCACTGCACGTAGACACGAATGTGCCAACGCATTCGGATTTTATCGTCTAGACTATGAGGATAACCCATACTTAACCGATGATCTGCATGAATATTGGGTTGCCGTCAAGAAGATAATACCAAGGTCAAGGAAGCTAGAATTTTTTTGCAGTAAAATTATACACAATTTAGGATTTGCGTGCGAATGTTGATTTGGTGATCGGAAAAAGTTTTTATAATATTTTTTAATCATTTTGGCGTGAATTGAGCCACCTCGAAACTTTTTCCGTTACTTCTTTAAATATTTTTGTCAAAATAATAAAGCCAGAGAGGTAATATATATGCTGTTGAAGGTAGGACAAGGAACTGAAATGGGATGACTACGTGAATAAGCTGATTTCGTGTGTATACAATTTTATCAAAAATAGTGCAGATAGTCAAACACTATACTATACCTCACAATAAGAAAACAGGATAAACAAATTGGGTTGGATGGAAATAGAAAGCGAGTGAATTGTGGAGACAAGAGATCAATTGGAATATTCAAAAAGAACGGGGGACGTAAATTCACTGCAAGTTTGATATGAGCGACAACTTCACGAAGCTCATTTTGCGGTTTCGAAGAAAAGTTTATTATCTCTGCTATCTCTCTCCGTAGCGCCGTTTCATCAGAAATTCTTTTGAAACTTGTAATAAAGCTCATTTACATGCAGACAATCAAACCTTCCTTATAAATACAGATATAATTTATTTCCAAAGTCAGCTAAAATAAATAATCAAAGATTACTCTTTCTGACTTAAGATTTATAAATGCCATTAGAATCTAACCTCTTTCGCGAAATGGACGTTAAGTGGCCACCAAAATTTTTAATCAAAAATCACCGTAAACGTTCCAATTGGGCATTAAAAAAAACAGAAAAAGAAATTTCGATAACTTACATATTCACCGCAGGACTCGGTTATAAAGCAACGAATTTCCAATCATCTCTCGAATCCCAATCTCCGTGTCTCTCACCACCCACCCCTTCCTCAAGTATAGCATTAATGATCGCGAGAAAAGAAATAGAAGCGCAAGAGTCTCTCGCGCGTAACTGCTCGAGAAACGCGGGGCGATCTCAACAGTCGCGCGGGACTTTAATCAACCTAAGAAGAATCCAATTCCAACGTCGCAGTCATAACAAACCTTTCATTCGCCATTCAGCCTGGAAAATATCGTACCAAGTCCATGAATCCAGCGCGGTAATAAATTCAGTCCTCGTTACCCAACAACCTCGTAAGAACTCTATACCCTCGAACGAATGAACGAGAGAGCGAGAGAGAAAGAGAGAGAAAGGAAGAAGAAGAAGAAGAAAAAAAAACCGTCTTACCTTCCGTCATCATCCACTGCCAGCCAAACTTACAATTCTACAAAACCCCGTGGACCGGGTCTTGAGAGTCGCTCAATCCGATAAATTGAGAGGGAATCGCTGAACAGTGCTCTCCAAATGAGGGATCGATTCTGGGGCGGTTTCCACCTAAGGAACGGCATCAGCCTCTCTCTCTCTCTCTGTCTCTTTAACTCTCGCTGCCTCTGGAACTTGCACCCTCCTCTGGACAAAGTTTATCCAGGTCGTCATCAGACGCGCGCGCGCGCTCGCTCTCCAATATATAACTTTCTACGTATATACAACGTGTGTGTATATATGTGTGTGTGTGTTTGCGCGAGAGTCCACCGAGCAGAAAGGAGTCCGCAGGTGAGCAGCTTTGAACCTTGACGCAAAAGAGGGATAGGTAATTGCACCTCTACGTGCACGTGTGTGTGTGTGTGTGCGTGAGCATTGTCCAGTGCTCGGGTCAACAGGTCGACAGAGAACGTCCATTACTTCATCAAACGTCCAAGTCTCCCTCTCTCTCTCTACATTTATATATATAGATAAATGTATATATATATATATATATATATG
>UELV01142997.1:0-11071 GCA_900490015.1 Megastigmus stigmatizans | reverse complement strand
GCATTTTCCTTATGAAAAAAATTCATAAAGTTGAAAATTCCCAAATTTTTTACCTTCTTTTCGTGAAAAACACGCCATACTTTTTTGCAGGAGTATTTTAATAAAAAATCGGTATCACCATTCGAAAAAACAGCTCAAAATACGTCGGATATGATCTTTTTCAAATTTTTTCAAACCTTTTTTTTAGTTGAAAAAAAGCCTTGAAAAAGTTGTTGAATATTCGGGGTCTTGGTCGTTAATGGGTTAAGTTTCTTTTGCAAGGAACATTAATACACTTTGCGTTCCGCGCATTTTATCGCAGTGTTGGAAATATAAATTATTCAGTGCATAAAACTAAAATTTAAAGTATCGTTAAAACACTTCTTTTTTCACCAGCTTATGTATCACTTTGTACGCACATTGTACGCATATATTGAAACAAAATATAACGTCGAGTATGTGAAAATGTTTAATTATACCAATCGTATCTATTGCGTAATCGTTGCCCTGTATTTTATGGCTATGAAAAATTAAGGTATAATCTTCGAGCGAAGCACGTAAATATAGGTGTACATAATGATACTAATCTTAAAATTTCGGGAGTGCTCGCGTCATAAGACGGTCATCGGCATTCTAATGTCGGATTAAAGCGATTTTACAGCTGGAATTAAATCAATATGCAGTCCATGACCGTGTTTGATGTCTGTAGGTTTTATCTGTTCGAATGCATATCTGAATTTTGGTATAATTCCGAGCTTTATAAACTTTCCCTCGCCTACTTTTCAACATATCTTGTTTATGCTTGCTTTTGGAGTTTGCAAACAGAAGAAAAATTCATTTTGAAAGATTGAAATATAGTCGGGTATTAAACGTAAAAAGCAAAAGTATTTGCATCGACTTCAGAGTAATGTCTTGGTACCGCTCCACTTTCGCGAATTTCGGCTTCGTTACCGTACAATATTAACTTCAAAGACACACGAGATTGACACGTACAGCATAAATTTTTCACTTAATTACTCAGCAAGTAACTTGTTTGCGTATAATCCACAGTTGCAACGAGAACCATTTTGTTTGGTCAATTTATGTTTGAGAAAATTAGTTTGCGCGTAATTTTTTAAAGCCGAACGAACCGAGTTATCAGAGATATTAAGATACCGCGGAGTAACTTTTGGACCACTTATTTAAATTTATGTATATCCAATCAATTTTTGCTCGTAACTATATCGAGAGGCAAGTCTTCGTAAGCGGAGGGTCTTTGATATTTTTTTTTAATCGTAGTATTTCCATGTCACCTTGAAATAATATGTTCAGCTGTAACGAGTCTATAAGCTCTTAGAATTGCAACAGGTCAATTTAAAAAATCATTTGCTATAATGCCAGAGCACAATATACATCTTATCCGCATAATGTGCGATGATTATGTTTGATCGCGTGTTAAAAAAATACATAAATCATGCACATATAATACATCGATCGAAACGATTCTGCAATCAGTATTACGGATCGATGTTTGTTACACTTAATAAATAGGTTTCGCGGCAGCCCTTGACTGCCTATTGGAATACATTGAGTATTCCATTTGGTTCCACAATGTCGTTTAGATAAAACGCTTTTGGATTTCAAAAGCACATTGGCAATTAAATTTTGATAGACAATTGGCCTCTTTATATAAAAATCGAATATCCTGCAAATCCGTAATCTTTATAATGTTTTTCTAAATAATGGTATATAGGCATACTCCCGTAACAACACAGCCTATAAATTACATTAGGTAAGAAACGCTTCTAATCTATTATTAACAGTAAACCGCGCTGCATTAATCTTTATTAAACGCGCCTGGCTTGACGATCAATTCCAATCTGATGCGCGCGCGGTGATGCTTTCAAGTTCATCGGGAGCCTTCGACTGTTCGCCGACGCGACGCCGCGGAGTTTTATGATCACGGCGGCATCGGTATAAAGAAGAAATTATCAGTTTTGCATATTATTCAGCCTCCAACGTCGATAGTTTTTAATATCAACCGAAGAATACCGAGGATTATTCTTTTTTTTTTGTGTCGAAGTACCACAAGAGTCGAGCCTTGAATGTACTTTATGTGTTCCGCGGCAAAAGTTCAGGTGAAGCACGTTTCGTTTTCCTTATTTTCCTTGGGCAGCTCGGATGAAGGGAATAAAAAAAAGGAGGAAGCGTCTATAAGTGCGTAATGGAATCGGATGATGCTATAGATGGGTTTCAATCGTTCATTCTTATATTGGCTTATCATCGATCAGTGACTCACTCGGTTTCTTTCTTTTCTTTTTATGTAATGTCACCGTTAGCCGCTTCGTGTACGTTATACGATAGGAATTGTTTATCCGTCCAAAGGAGCTACTTGTTTTTTTTGCGCAACTGTCTGTAGGTGTGATCTTTGTTTGTGGCTATGCTGCACGTGGAAAGCTGTGACTGACGTGTGTTACATAATATATTTTTTTTATTAGAGCTGTTGAATGAAGGTTTGGATCGGTCGACAATAGGTACCTTAAGGTTGCATGTATAAGATTACGAAGGATTGATCAAAAGTCAATCGCTTATCAGATCCATGACTAAACCATTTCATTCTTATATAAATAAGATATACACGAATGGCAGCTGTGGCGTCGATCGGTAATACGAATTTAATAAGTGCTTTTCAATGTTCCGCCATGCAAGCTTTCGTAATCGTAATACACACGTACTGTATTTAAATCTATCACTGAGAAAAATCCATAGTCAAGCAGACCCCGCATCAATATAAGTTTAGCCGCCAAAGCGAAATCAGTCTGTCAAAACACCTGTTGCGCGCGCGCACGCGGTTCAAGTGCACTTTCGCCCTTTCGACTGCACAACCAAGCAATACGGCATACCGCATATCCCCAAGAGACAAAAGCTCCCAAACGGAATGTCCGTTAATCCGTCTCAAACTGCTATCCACTATACTAACACATAAACACACATCGAGCAAACCGGTGCTGCAGCAAAAGTGTTGTATACCAGTCTCCCCCACTACATCGATATATAATACTAAGTCGACTACTACTCGCGCTCGCGTCGCGTGCCTCGTGCCTAGAATACACTAAGGGGAAAGAATCAGTTGAGAGAGAGAGAGAGGGAGGCAGAAAAAGACGGACATACACAGAGAGAGAGAGAGAAGAGTTGAGCGAGTGTAACGAGAGCAGAGAGCGCGCGGGGCGCGAGAGAAAGAGAAATCGGCAAACGCGTCGGCGTCGCGCTCGGCCCAGGCGGTTTAACTCTACTCGCGCGCACTTGGTCCGCGATCGCCCACACGCGACTTTGGTGTACTGTGTTGTGCATGTACATGGCGCACTCGCACCTGAGATAGCCCCGGTCTTTTTATGCAGTTGGGCATTTTGGATTTGCTCACGGCGTTGCGCGCCGATCGATCGATCGAGGATGTGTGCAGTGATGCGGTGATTTGATATTTCTGTGCTACGATTTTCTGTGCTGCTGCTGCTGCTGCTGCTGCTTGAATCGGTTATAGGGATGGATGAGCTTTCGAGTTGGCTACTTGTGACTAACTGGTTTGGATAGTTCGATGGACATTCGGATGATTCGGTATATGCCAGCAAGTTTGAGAGGGAGAAATGATTTTGTAACGAGTGATAAGGGGAACTGAGGCGTTCGCGTAATTTCGGTGAGAAGGATAGGTAAGTTCAGTGAAAAGCGTTGAAATTTGATTTGTGATCGAAATGTAAATGAAACGCACTTTATTAACTCGAAATATGAAAAAGTTTTGAAAATGGTTTCGATAATCAAGCCTGCTTATAAAAAGAATGATTTATCGATTCTAGAATTACGTGCACGCATATTTTTTCGCGAATCGTGTATACCGATATGTCACATGATACTATAATTATAAGTAGTCTGGAAAAAAGCAAGCACCCGATCAATCACTATAATAATGTACTTTGGTAACAAGAGTTCGAACCTATAAGTATATAATTATTGGACTCGAGGTAAAGATCAAACAATTATTTGTCAATAAATATTTCAAGTGAATCCATCATTTTCTGACATTAGGTTAAAAGTTTGTGATACTATATACTGATAGCTTATTTGACGATTAATACGGTTACCAGAAATCGTGCGTTTAGTAGCAAAAAACACGGAAGCTAAATTGTTTAAAAAATTCAGGATAATAACAAAGTCACGATACTTCATTGAGATGGAAAATAGTATTTTTAATATAATTGTCTGATTGGTAAAACAATAGGTGGATAAATTTCAGCGTTACAATGATATTGTATTACCATATCTGACCGTATGTGTAGACTATCAACTTCCATTGCAAATAGAAAAAATCATCCATTGCTTATCTAACCTTCTCGTAGATGCGTATTTGAATGTTGACCTTTGTGCAAAACATAGAAAAGTGTAAATACACATATTAATCTTTATCTGTGTGGACGACCTTTTTCGGACTAGAATAAGAAAAAAACTATGATCTTATTTTGCCAACGTTTCGGTTATGATCGAGAACCATCTCCAGGGCCAAAAATAAAATGAAATAAACAATTATTGCGGTTTTGTACATAATGCGGGTCATCCACATACATCTCTGTAAGTAGATGTATGCTGTACATAGTGAGACGCGTTCTTACCATGGGCAAGGTAAACAATTTCTGTAGTCTTATTAATGTTACTATTTATAAATTTCAAATCGGTTTATTATGAATCAGTGGATTATTAAGTTATAATTTTTACGATATGTGAGAGTGATGGAAGCAGAGTTAGTATACACGTATTGTGAAAAATCGGTAACGTTTACAAAAAAAAAGATGTACAGAAAATTAGGGTGGCTTCTTTAATTTTATTCGATTTTATTTCAAACTAATTGTTTCTCATACTTGGTCATTATTTTGTAATATGAATTGCAAATTTTTTAAACTTATTATTTTCCTTATCTGAAGTTAACGTAGAGCAACAGAATTTCTGAAAAAGCCAATATTCTAGTAGAGTCTCATACTTTACAGAATATTTAAATAACTTATTTAATTTGTTTTCACCGCTATATTATCTTCATCCAGAAAACTACCGTCAACTTTTCAAACAGTAACGAAAACATTAATTGAATCATTCCTCACAATCTTTGAAAAACACTATTCAAAAAATTCAACATGCTCCAAAGAATTTCACAGCTTGATCCTCTCTAGTGTTTTCTATCTCGAGAATAACCGCGGCATTTCTTCAAAATCCAGCACTACTCGTTAAAATAACTCACGAGTCATATATAAGCAAGTGATTAACAATGGACTAAAACAACCGAACTTTTCATTCGATCGATGCTTCGTAGTCGGTCAAGACACGAGTATCGGTATAATACACCAAAGAGCAAATAGGCGTTCAAGCGTCTCGGTGTCTCTCGCACACCTCGCATACGTATTTGGATCCCGTGCGATTTCCCAAGTCCAGTCGCGTACGGATCGCGGACGCCAATGACGCGGCTATCAACGATTATACATGTATACACGCGTGTGTGTATGCGAGATCGCGAGAAGCAACAGCAGCAGCGCACGAGAGACGCTTTTAGAGCTAGTATACATGCATTAATGGCGCGCCGATGATTCATCGGCGGAACTCGATTAGCTGTATACGATGAGGGATGCGCTAACTTCTTTTTTTTTTCACTGCGTATGTGTGCCGATTGTTTTTTTCGTGCGCACATAGTCGTTGAGGGATTCGGTCGGTTCGCATTAATTTTGCGGTCGACGCGTCTACGTGACGGAGAGTATATCGACGCGACACCACCTTCATTGGACAGGATGTCTCTTTCGTTTTTGTCCGCGTGTATACACTTTGTTTTTTTTTCGTTGTGCGATCCTGCACGCGATTCTTGACACACGCACGCGCGCACTTGGGGCCAACGTGATATTTTCATTATGCGTAATGAATGTATTATATTGCGATGTGTGCGACATTTGAAAGATAATCCTTCTTTATATTTATCTTTTGTGCGTTCTGATTTCGTGTAGTAAAGGCTTTTTGTTCTCATTTATTGTTTATGATCTGCATGAACTTTTGCTGATTTAGCTTGCGACTAAATTGGTCTGATTCATATATTTCATTATGGTAAGAAAGTGATGATTCCGTTCTTTATTTTGAAATAAAACTTATGTAGTTAAAACTCGTATTTGTATACACGTAGACCGGTTTTTACTCAGCAGATTCCTCTAATAGCTCTAATAAATACAAATAAACTTAATTCGATCCAAATTGTCCTTTGCTACATTGTATCCTCAACAATTGCCTTCGTTAACGAAATTACGATATATATATCCCAGAATGAGTCACAGCGGATCGAGGGAATTTCTCGAAAACCGTTTTGTCAGAAATAGCCACGTGCACTCGTTTCTAGACTCACACTCGCGTCTCTTGCAGTTGTCACAAGTGATTGCCATTGTTATATTTCCAGGTTGATGCTCGGCGGACTAACGAATGTGTCTGGCGAAATTGTAAATTTTCATACCATAAATAGGTATATAGTCGAGGGCAAGGTATAGCCAATAATGGCCAATTTTCATTCCGTCAATTATCATTGAGTTTGGGCAACGCTGATTTTTTCGCCTGGAATGAAAAAGAAATATGACTTTATTGACGATGCAACGAGGTGACTCATAGTGTATAGCTGCCTCGCTATATAGTTCACGCCTGCGGGACAAATATTTTCGCGGCGCTCTAGAAAATTATGCATCAATCTCTTCGCGCTGAATAATTTGTCGATCTTTACATTTATTGCCTTGCCTCGTTTTAATTATTACGCGTTTTTATGATTAAATGCAGAGAGAAATTTAATTTTCGTTTAAATGTATGTTAAAGTGAAATTAATAAATAATTGAGAAGAATAAATCTTTATCAACGTTAACCATGTAGGTAAGAAGCTGTTTATATCTACATTAAAATAAATTCTGGTATCTCATTTAATTCAATTACAGATAATAAGCTTCGAATGCACACACATTTTAATTATCGTTCGTAAAAATAAAATTTATTCACAAAAATACGCAGATTACGTATCGCATTATCACTTTCGTGAAAAAGGTACAGATTATCTGTTAATAAATTTGTTTTACGTAAATTTACCGAAAACTTAAGTACCCATACACTGTAACAGTTGTAATCCTAAAGCTATAACTTTTACATCGATTGATTTCCTGCTTTTTAAATTCAATTTACTAATTACTTGAGATAAATTAATTCAACTTCTATACAATTAATTATAGGTGTAAAGTACGTAATGTAAAAAGTCAATTAACTTAAATTTAAAAAGAATTACCGAGAGATGTCGTAATGCTTTTCACTTGCTATCGCGAACAAAAGTTCTTAAATCCAACGGTATCCTTATAAAAGTTCCGCAATAATTTTGACTTCTTTTATAATCAACTTCTATACAGTAAACGATTTGCAAATAATTATAATAAAAATTACCTATAATTAAATGTGCAGAACAAAAAGGATACAGGCCGACAAATGGCACTGAAAAACAGATGAAAAAAAAAGTACTAGAAGCTCACACATCTCAATAAAACAAATAAATAAATCAGTCAAAAGCGGCAGGCCAAAAAATAAAGGAGCAAGCGTTCCATATCGGGGCGCCATTGCATCACACGCGTAGTCTAAGAGATCATAATTAATTTAATTGCGAAGCGTATAAAGACTAAAAATCCCCCTTTATTTTTCTTCTTGCTCAATCAAACGATGTATACCGAGACGTCGCTCCCCAACGGCATCGAAAAGAAGCCTACGAACATAAGAAAAGGCTCCTTAAATATTCTGCGAAACAATCACGCTAGAGGTACCGTAGAGAATGAGAGAGAAGCGTTAATTGCCGCTGAAAACCCTGTTACTTTCCGTGACGCTCGATTATGTCACCGGGAAAATCAATCGGCTCGCTCGATAAGGACCGAGGAACACACGCACATGTCTCTCTCTCTCTCTCTCGCTCTCTTGAGCACCAGGAAAAGGAAAAGCGATTTTTATCTGCCGCCCCGCCGCGCTATACTCTGGCTGGTGCGCCAAAAAAAAAGCGGTGGCCACTTGCCGGCGTCGGTTCACTTTCGCTCCCTATATGGGCGACGCCGGGCACGCAACACTTACACCGTGCCGAGCTCCGATATACACACGCGGATCATCTCTGCGGTTATAGGCCACTCTGTCGTCGAATCTCCTTTTTTTTTGCTCTCTCTCTCTCTCTCTTTCGCTCTGTTGGTTCTTTTGAGGATGTCGTGGATTTTTGAGCAGCCGCGCGAGCAAGTGTCTGCAGCGTTGATCGATCGAATTCAGCTTTATCCCTCGGGGGGGAACGCGGGCGAGAGGCGAATGGAGAATTCATAAGTCGCGGCGCGTGCTGCTGCTGCTGCTGCTGCTGCTGCAGCGAGCGAATGCCAAGGACGAGCCTCGCTCTTCCGTGAAATCGCGGACTTGCCGGCGATTTGTTTTTCTTTTCTTTCTTTTTTTTTTTAAAAAAAAAGAGCATTTTGAGGATGCGGGCTTTTGAAGACTTGACCTGCAACGGACGTCGGGCTGTTTTCTAGAAAGTAGAAAAATAATTGATAGAGTCCTGTCCTGTCTATAATGATTGTCTAGCCATATTCGTGTGTATCTCCTTCCAATAGTATTTCAAATGACAAAAATAATTGATCTCTTTTTTTCTGAGTTGTCCGTCACGATTAGGTGTTAGGTTTTTATAAAGTAAAGTTTTTGTGTCTTGAGCAATGATATTATGTTTTATTCAAATTCAATTATAACGAGATTCAACTTTTTCAAAGTATATTACCAAAACACATATAAATATAATATATTGCAAATGTTTAAATTTATCTTTTAATATTTTAATTCTATTAAGAATGCCTCGAAATGCCACTCTTAAATCTAGCTTACACTTAGCAGATATTGTTTGCCATATTCAGCGACTTATTAGAATAATTATGGTGCGCAGAAACCGACATTACTCGTATGTCTCTTAAACGGACCACAAATTGCATTCATTAACGTAGGATAATATTTATGCATTAGCCACTGGTCACAATCTTGATATCATGGATAATTTGCAAAAGATATATACAGTTTTTTTTTTTATATACACAAAAGGGAATTTGAGTAATGGGAAATTAGTGCGTAATAGGGGCCAGTTTTGTGGAAACTAATGATTATACGCTATTCCCGCTATACCAGTATTTCTCATATATTCTACGTTTTACGCAATACTATAATAGCTCGAATTTTCATAATCCCATGCAACTGTAGTTTTTAATAAACGTGTGTTACAGCTGAAAATTTTGCATCAAAGTATTGCTTTAACAAACACTTGAAAAAATAAAGTAGCGAGGAGTTTTATTTCTGAGTACGTTGTATCAATGCTGTTATTAAAATCGAGTAGATCGAAAAGTTAGGATTTAAATTTTCGCCAGCATTAAAAACGAATTGATCGTGCGCCAAGATCCCAATAGATTGCGTAAAAAAGCTCTGCAGACTGTCGCGAGCGATAAATTTTGTTTTATGAGAGCCCCGCACCAATTGGACCGACAGATGTAACATAACTGCTGAAATATAGCGTCGCTCCTGTACGATTATTGCATGATTTGTATCTCTTAAAAATTATTGTCAGAATGTCGCGAGGCGAAGGACGCGCATTGGACAATTTTAATTAAAATACTTTTCTATTCGAGCGCGTGCAATAATCGAGTGTAAGCGTTATTTTAGCATGCGTCGAGAAAGTTTTTTACAATGGGCTTTTGAAAAAAGTCCAAAGTACAATTGCGGTGGGGAAAAACTCGTTAATCACTTTAGCTAATGAGCGAGTGGAGAAATTCAATTTTCAGAAATAATGAATTAAACGTGAGTTATTACGAAGAAAATGTATATAAATTATCTCGTGCCTTTTAGTGGGCGACAAATGTATGGAATTATTACTTAACAGATGAATTATTAAAAATGATTTACGATCGTATTCTTCATATTGTACATGAAAAGTTTGTCTCTCATTTCTTCTGCAACGATAACGTAAGTATTCTTATTAAAAATAAAAGTATAAGGATATGGAATAGACAAGAGCTGATAATTATAAATTAAATCCAAAATAACATATAAAAATTCAAGTTACGAAAGAAAAAAAGAAAATTAACAGACGCTATAAATGAAGTGTATCTGGAAAAGTTATAAAATAAAACTGACCACAGGTTCACTTATTAACGAGACGCGAAGCATTCCGCACTTCAATTCCAATTACGGAAGCCACCATTAATAAACAGATTCTCTCCGTTGCATATAAAAAGTGAGCAAATTCCTAATGATCCCACTTAAACATATACATAAGTTACCGGTGAATATATTTGTCAAGCTGCACACACCTCGGAACAAATGCACGAGAAAACTATTCGCTATATATAAAAGCTCCCAATGGAAAAAAACAGCTAAAAACTCGTTGCGAACAAATATAACCGACATGTAAAACGAGTATATAATATCGCGCGACTCGCGTGCTCGTAAACTATGCAAACGCGTTCCTGAAATGCCAGGCGAGAGTTTTCAATGGCCTCGTAAACAGAGACCCGACAGCCATCTATTGCACTATTTATAACGCGAGCATACACACGCGGCTCTCATATCTAAATATCATCGAAGAAAGTGCATATCTCGTTGGAGAACGCGCCCAGACGGAGATTTCGTAACGCTTGGCCAATTTTTTTCTTCCCTGTCATCGACATTATACCTCGTCTATAACGCGCGTCGAGTACCGCAACGAAATATCGGTATATATAATGCGCGGGGGTTATTTGAACACAAGTTGTCGCGCGCCGCACTGCGCAGGCCAAAAGTAGGGTAAAAGTGGGTATTATTGCGGTTTTTTAGACAAGGTGAACTTTATCAACGGAAATAAAACAAACGAATGAAAAGATTTTCACCATTCCTTTTGCATGTAATTCATTAACTCATTATTCTTACGAAAAAAAATTTAAACACACCAAATCAAATATATTTTTAATTATAAATGGATATATGTAAAGGCAGTTCCTTGCTTAAATTACTGCGGGCACTCATGTATTACTGCGTGCCGTAT